>JAXIVJ010012126.1:0-41295 GCA_036785665.1 Chirona hameri | reverse complement strand
ACAGAGCACACACAAGGACACTAGAGAATGTACGCCGATTGACAGGGGCGACTGGGTACAGAGCACACACAAGGACACTAGAGAATGTACGCCGATTGACAGGAGCGACTGGGTACAGAGCACACACAAGGACACTAGAGAATGTACGCCGATTGACAGGGGCGACTGGGCACAGAGCACACACAAGGACACTAGAGAATGTACGCCGATTGACAGGGGCGACTGGGTACAGAGCACACACAAGGACACTAGAGAATGTACGCCGATTGACAGGGGCGACTGGGTACAGAGCACACACAAGGACACTAGAGAATGTACGCCGATTGACAGGGGCGACTGGGTACAGAGCACACACAAGGACACTAGAGAATGTACGCCGATTGACAGGGGCGACTGGGTACAGAGCACACACAAGGACACTAGAGAATGTACGCCGATTGACAGGGGCGACTGGGTACAGAGCACACACAAGGACACTAGAGAATGTACGCCGATTGACAGGGGCGACTGGGTACAGAGCACACACAAGGACACTAGAGAATGTACGCCGATTGACAGGGGCGACTGGGTACAGAGCACACACAAGGACACTAGAGAATGTACGCAGATTGACAGGGGCGACTGGGTACAGAGCACACACAAGGACACTAGAGAGTGTACGCCGATTGACAGGAGCGACTGGGTACAGAGCACACACAAGGACACTAGAGAATGTACGCCGATTGACAGGAGCGACTGGGTACAGAGCACACACAAGGACACTAGAGAATGTACGCCGATTGACAGCGACTGGGTACAGAGCACACACAAGGACACTAGAGAATGTACGCCGATTGACAGGAGGGACTGGGTACAGAGCACACACAAGGACACTAGAGAATGTACGCCGATTGACAGGAGCGACTGGGTACAGAGCACACACAAGGACACTAGAGAATGTACGCCGATTGACAGGAGCGACTGGGTACAGAGCACACACAAGGACACTAGAGAATGTACGCCGATTGACAGGAGCGACTGGGTACAGAGCACACACAAGGACACTAGAGAATGTACGCAGATTGACAGGGGCGACTGGGTACAGAGCACACACAAGGACACTAGAGAATGTACGCCGATTGACAGGGGCGACTGGGTACAGAGCACACACAAGGACACTAGAGAATGTACGCCGATTGACAGGAGCGACTGGGTACAGAGCACACACAAAGACACTAGAGAATGTACGCCGATTGACAGGAGCGACTGGGTACAGAGCACACACAAGGACACTAGAGAATGTACGCCGATTGATAGGAGCGACTGGCTACAGAGCACACACAAGGACACTAGAGAATGTACGCCGATTGACAGGAGCGACTGGGTACAGAGCACACACAAAGACACTAGAGAATGTACGCCGATTGACAGGAGCGACTGGGTACAGAGCACACACAAGGACACTAGAGAATGTACGCCGATTGACAGGAGCGACTGGGTACAGAGCACACACCAGGACACTAGAGAATGTACGCCGATTGACAGGAGCGACTGGGTACAGAGTACACACAAGGACACTAGAGAATGTACGCCGATTGATGGGGGCGACTGGGTACAGAGCACACACAAGGACACTAGAGAATGTACGCTGATTGACAGGAGCGACTGGGTACAGAGCACACACAAGGACACTAGAGAATGTACGCAGATTGACAGGAGCGACTGGGTACAGAGCACACACAAGGACACTAGAGAATGTACGCAGATTGACAGGGGCGACTGCGTACAGAGCACACACAAGGACACTAGAGAATGTACGCCGATTGACAGGGGCGACTGGGTACAGAGCACACACAAGGACACAAGAGAATGTACGCCGATTGACAGGAGCGACTGGGTACAGAGCACACACAAGGACACTAGAGAATGTACGCCGATTGACAGGGGCGACTGGGTACAGAGCACACACAAGGACACTAGAGAATGTACGCAGATTGACAGGGGCGACTGGGTACAGAGCACACACAAGGACACTAGAGAATGTACGCCGATTGACAGGGGCGACTGGGTACAGAGCACACACAAGGACACTAGAGAATGTACGCCGATTGACAGGAGCGACTGGGTACAGAGCACACACAAGGACACTAGAGAATGTACGCCGATTGACAGGGGCGACTGGGTACAGAGCACACACAAGGACACTAGAGAATGTACGCTGATTGACAGGGGCGACTGGGTACAGAGCACACACAAGGACACTAGAGAATGTACGCCGATTGACAGGAGCGACTGGGTACAGAGCACACACAAGGACACTAGAGAATGTACGCCGATTGACAGGGGCGACTGGGTACAGAGCACACACAAGGACACTAGAGAATGTACGCCGATTAACAGGGGCGACTGGGTACAGAGCACACACAAGGACACTAGAGAATGTACGCCGATTGACAGGAGCGACTGGGTACAGAGCACACACAAGGACACTAGAGAATGTACGCCGATTGACAGGAGCGACTGGGTACAGAGCACACACAAGGACACTAGAGAATGTAGGGACGCACCGCAGGGAATACGTGAAGAGCAAAGAACTGGAAGACAAACGCCGGAACAGAGCAGAGAACAGACATGAACAGACATGAGCAGACATGAGCAGACATGAGCAGACATGAGCAGACATGAGCAGACATGAGCAGACATGAACAGACATGAACAGACATGGACAGACATGGACAGACATGGACAGACATGAACACAGCGAGAAGTTGGCTGACAGTGCAATGCAATCACCAGCCCGACTCAGGCGACCCGAGCCAGGGACAATCACGAGCCCGACTCGAGCCAGGGACAATCACCAGCCCGACTCAGGCGACTCGAGCCAGGGACAATCACCAGCCCGACTCAGGCGACTCGAGCCAGGGACAGTCACCAGCCCGACTTAGGCGACTCGAGCCGAGGCCAGTCACCAGCCCGACTCAGGCGACTCGAGCCAGGGACAATCACCAGCCCGACTCAGGCGACTCGAGCCAGGGACAGTCACCAGCCCGACTTAGGCGACTCGAGCCAGGGACAGTCACCAGCCCGGCTCAGGCGACCCGAGCCAAGGACAGTCACCAGCCCGACTTAGGCGACTCGAGCCAGGGACAATCACCAGCCCGACTTAGGCGACTCGAGCCGAGGCCAGTCACCAGCCCGACTCAGGCGACTCGAGCCAGGGACAATCACCAGCCCGACTCAGGCGACCCGAGCCAGGGACAGTCACCAGCCCGACTCAGGCGACCCGAGCCAAGGACAGTCACCAGCCCGACTCAGGCGACTCGAGCCAGGGACAACCACCAGCCCGACTCAGGCGGCCCGAGCCAGGGACAGTCACCAGCCCGACTCGAACCAGGGACAGTCACCAGCCCGACTCGAGCCAGGGACAGTCACCAGCCCGACTCGAGCCAGGGGCAGTCACCAGCCCGACTCAGACGGCCCGAGCCGAGGACAGCCAACAATCGTGACCAAACAGCACGACTGGCATGTTTCGTCTGTGTGAGATATCACGCCCAACAACGTACGTGCTCCCTCCTGATAAGGTACACATTGTTCAACGACATAACAAGCATGAGCCCTGAGGCGCGAAATCACACCACGTAACGCACGTGTCCTCGTCACAGGAGACCCCTCACGCGTGACGCGTGACGCGTGACGCGTGACGCGTGACGCGTGACGCGGTACGACCAGCCCTCACAAGACACCTACCTGCTGGCACGGGTCATACCCCATGTGCTCCCTAAGGACAGACGCTGGTCACCGTTACTGTCCGCTCCCACAGCCGGCGCTTCCCTGTGCGGCGGCCGCGTCATGGTAAGCCACACCGCCGTCTCGGCCGGAGACACGGCCGGAAGTGCAGCGCAGGCCAGCGGCGCGTGACCAGCAGTCGGCGCACAGCGGCCGTCAGCGGCCAACCCGGAGACAGGCAACGCCTTGCGGCCAACCCGGAGACAGCCAACGCCTTGCGGCCAACCGCCAAATACCCTCTTCCAGGAAGGGTGATGTGTTTAAGCATATGTCTGAAACTCTAAAATAGTGGAAGGAACCATCAAGAGCTTGAGGTAGTCACTAGTCAGCATATACATGAGTAAGTTCGCTGATAAAATTCCAGTTTCCGTGACCTCTCAGTACCTGAGCACGCCGCAATGCACCCCTGAGTGCGCCCCTGTGCTGTGACCCCCGACTGGGTCACCCCTGGCCGGCAGCGGGCTGCGATCAGCTGCGACCAGCTGCGACCAGCCGTGTCGGCCGGCCGGCCCCTGTCCGCCCACACAGCCGGCTGCGGCCCAGCGCTGCCCGGCCCGGTCTGCGGCCCAGCGCTGACCGGCCCGGTCTGCGGCCCAGCGCTGGCCGGTCCGGTCTGCGCCGACAGCGGGTTACCTACTCAGTACACAGCTGCAGACGGGCGGCGGGTAGCCCCGTGCAGCGGTACAGCGGCGGCGGCGGCGGCGGCGGCAGGAGCTGACGGACCTACATGGCAGGTTCGGCCTGATACAGCCCCAGCTCAGCCAGCGGGTCAGTGGGACCGCCTCACACGCCACGAGACGTGATTGCAAGACTTTCGTCCGTGATTTCATCGCTGGCCGACCACACGGACCACAAACAATCACTTCCGTAACCGCTCTCACGCGTCAGTGAGAAGCGGGTAAACGTAACCACCCAGACCGCCGCCGCTGTCATTGCCTTCAACCTCCCCGAACAATGATCGTGTGTACACGGCGGGAGCCATGTGAATACCCGGCCGGTCGGGTCGACCCCGTTTAATCCGCCGCCGCCGCCGCCGCCGCCGCGTCCCACCCTCACCACCCGATTTCGCCGTGTGTCGTGGTTTCTCGCTATGAACAGGGGCGGACAAACTAGACAGGGCCGGACAGGCCGGATTGATATAAGTACTCTGGGCCGGACAGTGGGGCGGACAGGGCCGGACAGAGGGGCGTCCCCGGCGGTCGGCGGCAGATCAGCAGACTGATTAGCCCCGTCCCAGACCGGCGGCTGCAGACGAGCCGCAGCTGACCCGTCCAGCGTCGAGCCGTGTCGGGCTGCGCGGGCTGCGCGGGCTGCGCGGGCCGGCCGCCCCGCCCTGAACAGCACAGCGCACACGGCGCTCAGCCAGCCGTCCAACGCCACACAACACGGCCACACAACGTTCACAGATGGTGAGAGACGAGCGCGAGAGGGATACAGAGTGAAAAGGAGAATAGGCAAGAGCGAGTGGGCGAGAAAGATGGGGGAGGGGTAGGGAAAGAGGGAAAGAAAAACTACATTAAGAGGTTGACAGAAGAGAGGCACGCACGGTTGACTCTTGATTGCCTGCCCCACATTGGTGGCAGCGGGTGTGCCGTGCGGCGCGTCCTCCGTGATGGGACGGCCATGGCCGATCCCACACGAACAGAGATGGGACGGCCATGGCCGATCCCACACGAACAGAGATGGGACGGTCATGGCCGATCCCACACGAACAGAGATGGGACGGTCATGGCCGATCTAACACGAACAGAGATGGGACGGTCATGGCCGATCCCACACGAACAGAGATGGGACGGTCATGACCGCTCCCACACGAACAGAGATGGGACGGTCATGGCCGATCTCACACGAACAGAGATGGGACGGTCATGGCCAATCCCACACGAACAGAGGCATTCCCGGAACAACGAGCAGCCGCCAACTCTGCCGTCAACTCTGCCGTCAATCACACGAATCGATAATAAATCCAGCAATTGGTGTAATTCACGCTCGTCGATACAGTGTATGTTGTAATGGTTGGTATGTATCGATCTTATGTGACCTCTCGGCTCTCACTACATACGATCGTTTAGCACCCATGAGAGTGCAACCATGTGTCAAAATATTCCACATCTGGAGCTCACTCTAGCCCCAGTTCTAACACTGTTGATATAAATGTGAAATCTGAGCCGAGACTTTGCACCCGGGGCGTTCAACTGCGGCCCCGGCATGATATGTAGTATATACACAGTCCGTGCAGCAGGCAATCTGGCATCCGTCGCCCTGCAGTCTGCCGGCTTTCTGGCTGGACGCCGTACACAAACAGTGGGCCGCCGTCCGTCAGCTGAGCCCGGCCGGCGGCGGTCTGCCCTGCGCCCGTCAGCACACCCCCGCCTCCCGTGTGACGTCACCACGCGGCGGCGTATTGATCGTGACGCACGGCGGCAGACGTGGCGCGCCGCCGCGCACCGCTTCAGCCGCCACCGGCGGCAGCGGCGGCAGCAGCGGCAGCCTGACTGCCTCAATTCGTGGAGTCGCCCATGGTACAGGAACTACCCGGGTGGGTTTTTAGTGGTGATAAAAGTGCAGCACCTGCATCGAATCAGATATGACGGCGAGTTAAATCCGAGAATATCACCAAAGTTAGTAGTTTTATGAGCAGTACTGGACAGTTTTGCCTGCTCTGGGTGTTCTCGGGTCTCCGGAGGATCGCGACTCCAGACCTCAGCTTCACGGTTTGCCATCGCAGCTGGCAGGTCTTCCACTGCTGTCTCGGAGCCAGACAAAGCTGCCAAGCCGCCCGGAAGCCGCTCCACGCCGCCGGCTGGCAGCCACCGGGCTGCGTCGGCACTATTGTTTGTTTATCTTGCGGCTGCATTAGCGCACATCTGCCTTCGTCGTCGTCGCTGTTTGGATGCCGGCCAAACCGCTGTGGTGGCGATAGTTCATCAGCTCCGACACCAAAAGAACGTTAGGGAGGCCCTGGCACCTGCTGATTGGGATCCAGAACCCAGGGATCCAGTGGGATCCTGGATCCGTTGGACCTTGTCTTGAGATCTTTCTTGGACCCGGGAACCGTTTATTGGATTCAACACGTCTGGCCGTCAGTAATTAGAAAACTGATAAAGGTTTCAGCAAGGTAATCCAAGAAGACCAAAACAAAGTATGTCCTTTCTATTCCGAGAATGACACTTAATCGTTCTCTTTGTTTTACATGCACGTGGCCTTGGTATACATAAAAACAACGAATTGCATGGCATAAACCAGATTCGGCTTTCTTACCTACATAAAAGACAGAAGGCGAATAAGGAAATAACTCTTCTACCGCTATTCTACGTGCAAGAAGCAGCACGGCATGAATGAAAGGGAAATGGCATGCATGTTACTTGGTACCTACCATCACTTACAATGCCACAGCACACCTTCACCATCACCAGCTGACACCGTTCAGACCACGCACCCGCACCGGACGGAGCCCACATCACACAATGTTTCACCGTCACCACTCCCTCGGCACTAGAAGGAGCACAAACTGTGTCACCACGTGACGACACGTGACACCACGTGACGCCACGTGACGCGGCTACACGCATTACCGCGGCGACATGACTGCCCGATCAGGCGCGTCCGTACGCGTCTCTGGAACCGGGGCGCGCTGAGCGAGGTGACGCCCAATTCGATGACGCCAGCCAGCCGTGGCAGAAAACCTACCACTCTGGAGTAGGTCCTATATTACTGGAGTAATGTATATATTCAGAACAAGCACGTAATCAAGGTTGCTATCATGCTGACATCGAATCTCATTATGCTGTGGTTCCGTCATGATCGGGCAAATATCAATATTCAATGAATAAAATATTGTTCAGAGGACCACATCCCGGAGGCAAAATGCGGAGGCGGGATATGCATTGTGCAAGTATATATAAACATAGTGGTGCAATGCGCACAGAGGTTCCCCACATAGGTCCAAAGCCAGGGATCTCTCCCTACCAGGCGCCGAATTTTCCTGCCCAACATGCAAGGGCGTTGCCGTAGGGGGGGGGACACCGTCCCCCCAGTCGTCAGGCTGGGGGTTGTCCCCCCCCCCCGCCAGTTTTGGAGACATAAATTCATACTTTGTTCGGAAATATTGCAGGTTTCAATATCATAAAAGCATTTGGTAAAAGTATCAGTGCAATAGAAAAATGGAAGGGATCAGGACGATATTTTTACTTTTCTTGAGGGAATGTAAATGGAATTTCGGTAGCATATAAACGGGCATATTATGGCGTTAATCTATATTACTATTTGATAAGCGTATGTCTGTCTGTCTCTCCGGAACGAATTTAACACAGTAAAGCGGCAGTTCTACATTGCAGTACCACATTGATATAAGCACGAGATGCACGTGATTTTAAGGTTTTCAAACGAGTTTACGGATACTACCGAGTGGTGTATAATTAGTACATTTCCGACGCATTTGATACGATAATTACAGGCAGTTTTAGGTTGCAGTTTTAGGTTGCACAGGCCCGCCGGGAGCCCTCCCTCCCTCCCTCCCTCCCTCCCTCCCTCCCTCCCTCCCTCCCTCCCTCCCTCCCTCCCTCCCTCCCTCCCTCCCTCCCTCCCTCCCTCCCTCCCTCCCTCCCTCCCGCCCTCCCGCCCTCCCGCCCTCCCGCCCTCCCGCCCTCCCGCCCTCCCGCCCTCCCGCCCTCCCGCCCTCCCGCCCTCCCCCTCCCCCTCCCCCTCCCCCCCCCTCCCCCCCCCTCCCCCCTCCCCCCTCCCCCCTCCCCCCTCGTGGTGCGTGAGCACGGTGCCAGTCGCCGCAGCTCCCCTCGATGCGGTGCGCTTGTGGAAGCCCACCAGGAATCCAAGATACACTCCAACATAGGGGGGCCATTACAAAGGCCAACCCCCTACAACCCATCAAGTCAAGTCAAGTCAAGGTTGTGCAGTTTTGGGCGAATGTTTGTGCTGTAACTAGCATAGAAAGTGACATAGTATTAAGAAATATTTTACCGTACACAAACAGTTTACGGATACCAGTTTTACATCGCTTCACTCCAGTCGAAAGCCAATCAGATCCGACCACGGATACTACAGTGCCACAACCAGGGGCGGAACTTTGTATCTCTTTGGGAGAACCCGAGCCCCCCCCCCCCATGCTGAGCTGAGAGCCCCCCCCCCCCCCCCCCCAATGGTGCTCCGCCCCCCCCCAATGGTTTCCAAAATGTGTGCCTCTCTAAAATTTCAAGGACTATCTGTACAGATTGTTGTTTTGAATTTTGCGTATTTCATCATATCAAGATGCAGGGTCCTAGGATTGCTTTGGAGCTTAGGTGCGGAATGGAAAATTTTGGCTAAAAATAAGCATAAAAAGTGGAAAATTCAACCAAAAGCCATTGTATTCGGCTTGATAAGTGTCCAATTACCCGCTCACCAGAATTAGTTATTACCTATGCCAATTTTGATCTGTCTTTCCCTGTCTTGTCCTACCATTACATCCATAAATCAGTATAGAGTTCAAATTATCCAATACATTTTAGAATAAGGAGTGGAAAATTCGGAGGAAAACTTACTTGGGAAAAAGAGTGTAAAAATAGTAAACAATAGTAGGGTGTCATTTTCCGCCCAAATTTCACAATGCCAGGACACTGTCAAGATGTGATACCATCCCGAGTATTCCATCTTACAAGTATACGAGCATTGTGATTCCATCTGCAACTGCTTTTCGATTATGATATAGGTAAGTTGGTAGCATGGATTCTCTTATGCTAACAAGTCTGTAGATACAAGGTTCAAGCGTTCAGATTAGCGAATAGCGGAGGAGAGCATGACGAATTAGCGATCTGAGTGCTCTATTTAAATGGCGTTCAATATAATTTGTTGTAAATTTCTTTTTTGCCTGAAATAAGGCTGATAGTTTATGCAGCCTTTTTGGCTCCCTGGTATTTCAATATCCTAAGTATCTAACATCCGTGCTAAAATACTAGTTTGATGCGGAGGAACGTCGAGGGGATCGTACCATCAAAGAGCATCGGGTCATCGCGGCCAGGGGGCCTAGGGGTACATGTCTCTTCCAGGAGGTTAACCGAGGTTGACCTGAATGGGTCCTTAGTTGACCTGACGAGCCCTCGGTCAGCCTGAGCGAGCCTCGTTGGGCCTGGAGGGGAACTCGGTCGACCTGAAGTGGCACTCCGTCGACTTGAAGGAGTCATTCGTCCATCCGTGGGGGTTCCAGTCGGCCTAAGGAGCCATTGTTTGGCCTGAGGGTTCCCCTGTCGGCCTGAGGGGGAGGGGGACCTCAGTCGGCCTGATCGGCCTGAGGGCCCTCGGTTGACTGGGGGGGAGGTGGCTCGGTCGACTTGATCGAACCTCGGCCGGCTTGGCCGGCCGGCCCTTCGTCGGCCAGTCAGAGGGGTGTCCAGTCGGACTGACGAGCTCTTCTTCGGCCTAAGGGGGCCTCTGTCAGCCTGGAGGGGTCCTCGGTCGGCCTGGATGGAAGCTCTGGGCCTGAGGGGCCATCGGTCGACTTTAGGGGCCCTCGATCGACTTGAGGGAACCTCGGCCGGGTTGAGGGGACCCTTGGTTGGCCTGATGAGCTTTTAGTTCGGCCTGAAGGGCTCTTTGTCGGCCTGAGGGACCCTTTGTCGGTGTGAGGGGACCTCAGTCGGTCTTGAGTGGCCCTCGGTATGCCTGAGGAGACCTCGGTCCGCGTGAGGGGACCCTGAGTGGGCCTGAGGACCCTCGCTTGGTCTGAGGGGCCCTCGGTCAGCTTGAGGGGCCCTCTGTTTGCCTGTGGAACCCCTCGATCGTCCTGAGTGGATCTCGTTTGGTCTGAGGGGATCTCAGTCAGCTTGAAGGGGCTTTTCGGTCTGAGGGGTCCTTGGTCGGCCTGAAGGGGTCATCATCTGCCTGAGGGGTCCTCTGACGGCTTTAGGGGCTCTCGGTCGCCTTGAAGGGCCCTCAGTTGGCTTAGTCGACTTGAGAAGACCCCTTTTCGGCCTAAGGTGCCTTCGGTCAGTTTTAGGTGATTTGTCGACCTGAGGGGCCTTCGGTCAGCTTGAGGAGGTCTTCGGTTGGCCTGGGGGCCCTTAGTCTGCCTGAGTGGCCCTCGGTCGGCCTATAGGGGTTCCTAGTGTGCCTGTGGGGCTCTTCTGTCGGCCTTAGAGGGCTCTCGGTCGAGTTGAGAGGCCCTTGGCTGGCTTGAAGGGGCCCTTGGTTGGCCTGAAGGAGAACTAAGTCGACCTGAGGGGACCATCGGTCGGCTCGAGTGGCTCTTGGGCCTTGCCAGGAGTGAGCGGGCACCAGGCTGGTCTTAGAGGGCCATTGTCTAGACCGGAAAGAACCCGGCGGTCTGAGCCTCAGTTGGTTTGAGACAGTACCTTCCAGGCCTTAGAGCCTAGGTGGTCCTTGTCGTTCTGAAATTACCTTTGTCAAGCCTGAGAGGGCCCTGTGCCTGTCTGAGAGATCTGTTTACCAGTTTGAAAGGACCCTTAATCGTCCAGACGATTAAGGGTGCCTTTCAACTGGCTAAACAGATCTCTCAGACAGGCACAGGGCCCTCTCAGGCTTGACAAGGTAATTTCAGAACGACCAAGGACCACCGTCTGATCTGAGAGGGCCTTACGTTTGTCTAAGAGGGCCATTGTCAGACCTAAGAGGGCCCTGTGCAAGTCTAAGAAAGCTCTCGGTCATTCTGGAGAGCCCTTAACCCGCGCACTGCAGGGGGTTGATTTCCCCCCCCCCCCCCTCAGGTTTTTCAAAGATAGAGAAAAAACGGCGGCGCGCAGCGCCGCCGGGTTTTCGCACACCTGTCAGGACATCAATTGCGCACACTTTAAAGAACAAAATAACCTCGGGTCATCTCAGGTCAGGTCACCAGACCAGGTCAAGTGACCCCACCTCCAAAAATGTTTGCAGTTGTGCCAAAGCCAGAGTTTTTCACCGATCAGTTTGAAACTTACAGAATGTCATGAGGGCATAAGTACTTATAATTCGTATATCTCGGAACTTTAAATATCGGTGACCTAAGGTCAGGTCAATTTCGTAGCCTCCCCATAATAAGTCAATGGGGAAATATACAAATGCTAAGGATATGCATGATATTAGTCCAATTACTTCTGTATCATGTTATTATAGGATATTCTTGATGATCCAAGTGTAAGTTTTGTTCAGTGACCCATATTGGGTCATTTGAGGTCATGCGAGGTCACCATCACTTTTTTGGCAATAACTCCCGACATAATGAAGATAGAGGAGTGAAACAGACATCAATGTGTTTGTCTCGTCGAGACACGTCTTCTTAAATGAACATGCCATACTTGGGTCACCACTTGACCTTGACCTGAGGTCAAATTTTTAAGTTAACTTAACAAGGTCACCATGTACATCATTCAAAGTGCCTTGACAAGATAAACACAATGGCGTAAACAGTTTTTCGTTATCTTTATTACATAAAAAGTGAATAGCGAAAAACGATTTAGCAAAAAAACTTCATTTTTTTTCTTTTTTGAACTCGAGCCTCAAATATTGACCCGAGGTCAAATTTGAGGACACTTCTGCGATTGCAAATTTCACTGGCTGGCGTTTGCTTTTTTGGTTTGTTTCTAACTATCATAGTTTTTGAGATATATGGGAATTTCTGGAGCGATGTCCTAAAACAGGAGAGAAAAAAACTGGAAAATTTGACCTTTGATGACCTCTGGTGACCTCAATTTTGACCTGACCTAAAACAACACTGAAATACTTTCGATAGAAAATGTATCAAGCTATCAAATTCCGTTTTCCGCTTCTCGCTACGTAGCGTAGTTTTTGAGATCTCAGGGGGGGGGCGGAAATCAACTGCGGTTCGTGTTCGGCGCGAAGCCCCTGCAGTGCGCGGGTTAAACGGACTGAGAGAGCCATGTCGGTCGGAAGCAGTCTTGCAGACTCGGACTCGGTATCTGAGTCTATTGGAGTAGGTGATTTTTGCCGGAGTTGGAGTCAGTTAATTATTGTCGACTCCGGCTGGCATGTGACAATTATGGATGAGGAACGTGTTTTTTTTCAGATGCATTTGAAATTGGCCACCGATGGCGATAATTTAACATGTAACGGCTTCGAAATTGTGCTGCTGTCCTTGTCAGTGTTTGCCTATCAATTTCAGTTAACTAGTAATATGTCGATTATATAGGCAGAAAGAAGGAAATTGGAGGAAAAAAAATTGGGTATTTTTTTCCCGTATGAAACGGAAAAGGGGTTTCATAATTGTAATAATTGTATTCGTTTTATAATAAGTATATTATATAATAATTATACACTCTATATACATATACATATACATATACATATAGTATTGTACATATATACATATAGTATTGGACATTTAGTAAGTCAACTTGACCTTTCGGCCGTTGGGCCCCCCAACCGATTTCATAAAGTTCCACCACTGGCCACAACCAATTAGAAGCAACCACGGAATCACTGCGAAACGAAGGTCATCGACATAAGGTACGGCATATATCAATGAACATATACGCTAAGCCGGGGTGGAGTTTTCACGGGTTTAACGGATGTATAACGGGTGTCGTAGGTGTTCCACAGATATACTGGGTGAGTGCCGGCTATAACGGGGTTATCACGTGTTCCACAGGGGCACGACGGGTACTACGGGTGTATGTCGGGCACCGTAGGTTTTTGACGGGTACTTCGGGTGTATGACGGGTACAAAACCGTATTATAGGTACGACAGGTGTCACGGGTAGTACGGGTTATCAATCCCTAATTGCCTATCACTGACTTGCACCACCACTTGACACCAGTAATCGCCCAGCGGAGCGGACGGGTTAGCACTAGTGCACCCTTATTTGTTGTTTAGGCACACTTTGTGCTTGCTGAAAGGAAACACCGGCCAGGTGTTCTCCGCTCCAAGGATTCAGTTTTCTACACATTGAAGGGGCATGGTAGATTGCATGTGTAGTTTGCCTGATAAATTCTACAATTGGTCCGTTGTTTAGGAACTCAGCTGCTCTTTATGAAACACATCAGGCATTTTGGGCCGGGATTTGTACAATTAGTATGCGTAGGTTTGTAGATTTGTTGTTTGTGATTGTAAATTGTAGTTTTTGCTTTATGAAACATATTTGTACAACTACAACTACAAACCTACAATCTTACACATACAAAAGTTACTAATAGACCTTTATGAAAAAGGCTACAGATAGTTTTAAGACATGGACGCTTTTGTGTGCAAGTTTTCAGTAACTTCGCCTGAATAGCTGCAAAGAAATAAGCTTCTCAAAACCATGGCTACGGTCGGGCCGCTCCTACGTATACCCCCCCCCCCCCCTAGTTGACGGAAGACCTCGCTCCGCTCGGTACTCAAACTGTTTATGCCGAGTCCTGACCTAGGAAATATATCCATTCAAAAGCTTCGGACTAAATATATAAAATAAAATATGCACGCCATTTCGTTCAAGTTCTGCCCAAATGCGTTCAAAGTTTGCAAACCGAGGTAGTTTTGGGATAACTACTTCATCCATTACTCCTAGTACATGAGCTACTTCACACGCATCCCGTTTCGGCCAGCCGTCCACAAACGACTACATCGCACAACGAGCCAGCGACAGTCACCGGTTCCGGGGCGATCCGTCCTCCTGGTACAGTTACGGGTACCCCGGGTCGGCCAGCATGCAAAACTGTGAGATGCGCTGAGCTTATGAAGAAGATAGAAAAAACACACCAGTGACGTTGCCTTGTATCGCACCACCGACCTCCTAAATGTCTATAAAATGCCTGACCCTGAACACCATGACCACCGAGCCAGTGTCTCCCGAAAGCAAAAAGCCAGTCCAGTGGCAGCCGGGTGGCACATATAAGTTCTGATATCCACGGCATATTAATAATAATTAGAATTGCTGTCTATTGTGATCATGGATCGACGCAAAATTTGCCTACGATATTGCGACCCTACATCCCCACTAACATGCCAAATTGCGCGGTTTTGACTGCAAGGTGCGCGGAGTTATTAAGCAATCGGATGACATCCGAACGGACAGACGGACAGGTGGCTGCCACTTGTTATAATTAATATGAAATAGCTTTATATGTAACACGAATAACTAGGATATGTATCCCAAACAGCGATGAGCGAATCGCCTGGCAGTGCCTATCGAATATAGCGTCATTTGAACAATATGCCATGAAGATTTCCGAAAAAGTTGTCGTTTTTCATCTATCACCTGTTATAGTTTTAAATAGGACAAAATAAAGCTGGTAGTTACAATTAAAAATTGCGTTCCTAAGTAAAAATTATAATGTAAAAACTAATTTGCCTCCGCATTGTCGCGAACCGTAACTGGTTCATTCGGCACTTCGTCCCCCCCCCCCCCCCCCCCCCACTCAAAAATCCGTGGCGACGCCCCTGCCATAGACCTCACTCTGACCTGGCGCTGAAATGAAGAACTCCAGAGTTGCACGCCGTCAGATTATGATCCATTATCGCGCACCACACCAAATTACAGCCTTATCTACAAAAATAGCAACTCGTATCGATTCTCAGTCACTGCCGAGGGTTCATTTGCTGTGTCAAATCTAAACAGCGCGTGTCTTAACGGTGGGGAGTGACAATGCCAGGATCGATAGTTCATGACAGTGGCATGCACTGGCTGGAGCCAGTACTCGCCGACACCTCCAGCAGGCATGAGGCGTGAGGCCTGTGTCCTGTGTCGTGTCCTGCCCCTCAACACCATCCACGCCATTGGAGCGACTCCTGCAGCCTGTAGCGGTACCTGCAGAGTGCAGAGTCTGCAATCTGCATCGGTCCGCGTACACGGCCGTTTTCTGGCTCACGCCTGCCAGCGTTGTCGATAGTGGGGGTCGCACTGGGACCGGGCCTGTCTCAGACCGCGGCCTGTATCGTTTGTATGCCACCCCATGTCTCCAAACGCCAACGCCGGAGTCGACAGACTGCCGCCTGCAGACGGGACGCTACCAAGTTCACACTGCCAGGCAACAGCCGACACAACTTACACTGCAGAGGGGACGCTACGAAGTTCACACTGCCAGGCAACAGCCGACACAACTTACACTGCAAACGGCAAGCGCACCAATACTACCAAACTTTCCAGCAACTTCCACCGAGTCCGTGACTCACACTTGCCAGTCGATTCGTCTGAGAGTCGCCCCCCCCCCCCTCCCTGGAGGTGACGTCACAGTGGCCTGACGGGCCACGTGTCGGTAACGACGGCCCCTCCCCGGCCGACGGACGAGGCGACGTGGCGCTGATCAATGCCGGGCGACGCGAGCGACGACTCCAGAGCGGCACAGACACCCACACCCTGGCGCCTGACGTCCCTCCCGCGAGCGACGACTCCAGAGCGGCACAGACACCCACACCCTGGCGCCTGACGTCCCTCCCGCGAGCGACGACTCCAGAGCGGCACAGACACCCACACCCTGGCGCCTGACGTCCCTCCCGCGAGCGACGACTCCAGAGCGGCACAGACACCCACACCCTGGCGCCTAACGGACCTCCCGCGAGCGACGACTCCAGAGCGGCACAGACACCCACACCCTGGCGCCTGACGTCCCTCCCGCGAGCGACGACTCCAGAGCGGCACAGACACCCACGCCCTGGCGCCTAACGTCACTCCCGCGAGCGACGACTCCAGAGCGGCACAGACACCCACACCCTGGCGCCTGACGTCCCTCCCGCGAGCGACGACTCCAGAGCGGCAAAGACACCCACACCCTGGCGCCTGACGTCCCTCCCGCGAGCGACGACTCCAGAGCGGCACAGACACCCACACCCTGGCGCCTAACGTCCCTCCCGCGAGCGACGACTCCAGAGCGGCACAGACACCCACACCCTGGCGCCTAACGGACCTCCCGCGAGCGACGACTCCAGAGCGGCACAGACACCCACACCCTGGCGCCTGACGGACCTCCCGCCTGACACCGTCACAATAGCCACTGGTCCTCGGGGGGGGGGGGGGGGGGCTAAACGGCGGTCCGACTCGTGGCCTTTCACCAACTGGCATTCAGATTCAGGGACCAGCACAAAGGCGACTTTGTCACCTACAGTATCACTCTATACTCCAGCCTGCCTGGTGTGCCCAGATAGTGCCGGTGTGCCTTGGGTGAGAAGCAATTGCCTGCCCCCGGCAGAATTCCGTCAGCTTCCGAGGTCAGAATAGGGTCACGGAAGGGTCCGATACTGACCTGTCACAATGCATCAATATCCGGAGCTGTTGCAAAGTGTGATTAAACTAATTTAAACTCATCACGATATAAATGGGCAAATTCAATCAACATGAGTTTCACGAGAAAGTTGATTAGAATTTTCTTCGAGACATTTCATCATAACTGCTCCACGATGCCGAACTCAACAAGGCCGTGCCGGCGCAACGTCCATTATGAAGTAACCAAGCATGAAGTACGTTGGCACGTACTAAGCAGCCAAGCGTGTGCAACGCGGAATTGAACGGAAATGTTCCGCCTCGGAAGGTTAATTGGGAGCTGCATGGCGTAACTTCACCGGCCAGGTAATGGTTGGAGAAGCAGGAGGACCCGGGAGCTGAGCTAAAATGACAACCCAGAGGTGGCATACACGAAGCCTAAGGTAATGGTTGGAGAAGCAGGAGGACCCGGGAGCTGAGCTAAAATGACAACCCAGAGGTGGCATACACGAAGCCTAAGGTAATGGTTGGAGAAGCAGGAGGACCCGGGAGCTGAGCTAAAATGACAACCCAGAGGTGGCATACACGAAGCCTAAGAAAATGGTTGGAGAAGCAGGAGGACCCGGGAGCTGAGCTAAAATGACAACCCAGATGTGGCATACACGAAGCCTAATTATTCGTTCCCTTTTGTGGGTTATGAATGAGCATGTATACCACAAAACACCGAGGCCAAAAATCACTCAAAAGCATGACTTCCACAATTCAAAATTCAACGCGCGCAATTCAGTGTGCGCAACAGTGCGCAACAGTGCGCGCAATTTCATGACTGGCAGCACAACACGAGCGAGCGACAAACCAGTTTCAGCTCCGGTACCACACGATGGGGAAGCAGCCTGGGTTGGCTCCCGGCCGGCCGGTGACGCGCAGCAGCTCACGGAAGAGCACCCCGCGGGCGCCGCCGCCGCCGCCGCCAAGGCTGGCGTGCCGTGCCGCCGTGTATTCAGAGCAGACCAACAACGGCCGCCGGCGCGGTGTGGCACGGGCCGGCACCGGCGGAGGGCGGGAGGAAGTCATGCCAGGTCAGCAGCCGGAGGTCGGCGGCGCTCTGTGGACGGTAACATATACTGACCGCACCCTGACCGCCGCACCAGCTGCCATTGGCCGTGGTTGGAGGGCAAACCACAGGACGCCCAGTCACTGGAGTACCGCCATCGCCGGCAGCTGCAGTTCCGATGTCAACGAGCTGGTTTTAACCACCGAGAAGCAAGCTGTCTCAGCCGAGCAAGAGACCGGCGAGCTACCATACTTGAGTTTGCAGTCGCATGGTGCCGCAATGAAAACAAACTGTGGTCGCGCCGCCTGCTGTCCAGATTACGTGGCTTCGCAAGTGATAGGGTTGCAAAATCAGATAGGCATCACAAACTGAATGACAGTTCTTGGAATCTGATATCACTTGCATCCAGTCTTTTCTCAACACTTCGTGAGATATGGATCAGAGATCGGCGGTTGTTGTTTTGATTCTAAATATAAGCGGACCGCTTATGTATATCAAGATCTGGATGTAATTTCTTTGGAAATCTTGGCTGCAAGAACGACCGGAAAGCAGCGGTTTGACAAACAAACCGCTCTATGTAACTAATCAGAGTCCACTCACGAATTACTCCAGACAAAAATATCAAAACACCACTGCTCGAGGGGCTCGGCCTCACAAAGACCACCGTCACGATGCCGGCGAAAAACACGACGCCGATGAGTCACAGGAGACCAGTCCAGTGCGCGGCGATCACGCAATAAGTCTCGGACAGGCCATCCACTGCTGGCAGCTCCGGTGAAGCGGCCGATTGCCGACCGCGGCTGGTTGGTCATGAGTCACGACTGGACAGGTTTCCTCGAAAGGCACTGCCTGGCCAGCGCGGTGTGGCCGACATACAGCACCGTCACGTGGCCGGTCCCCGGGCTCACGAGCTCACGAGACACCGGCCGGTGGCCTCACGAAAACGCCGAGTCGACGGAGCGGCCAACGACAGCGTTTCGTCTGAACCCAGCTCCTGCGACGTGAGATAAGACGATCCGGCGGAATTCGGCTGACTCAGTTCCAGGAGAGCAGATCGGAAAGGCGCTACACCCTGCGTCGCGTCCCCAGTCACCTGTGACACCCTCCCCACCCCTCGGTCCCTGAAATGTCACCAGCGGAGTCACGCTGACACCACGTGGTGCACATCACGACGCTACGTCCCCAGCTGGCCGTCCGGCCCGTCAGCGCCGGGGACGTTCAACTCAAATCACGTCATGGCACGTCACGTCCCCACGTCCCCAGCTGGCCGTCCGGCCCGTCAGCGCCGGGGACGTTCAACTCAACTCACGTCATGGCACGTCACGTCCCCACGTCCCCAGCTGGCCGTCCGGCCCGTCAGCGCCGGGGACGTTCAACTCAACTCACGTCATGGCACGTCACGTCCCCACGTCCCCAGCTGGCCGTCCGGCCCGTCAGCGCCGGGGACGTTCAACTCAACTCACGTCATGGCACGTCACGTCGCCAACATGACGCCGGAAACTCCCGAGAGGGGGTGTCTTATCGAGCGAGCGACTGGTCCAGGTGTCCGTCCCAAACACACCATATGCTCGTCCTGGTCCCGGGGACTACCGTGCACGGAGGCCGATGGAAACACCGTCCACTGGGGCCAGGGCATAGCAGTCTTCACCGCTGGTGTCAAATGACAAACAGCGATGACCCGAGGTTGTGCTGCTGTGTGGCCCGAGTTGAACTGCCCTCATGACGGAGACAGCTGACGACGATTAGCTGAACCGTCTCACGGACCTGGCGTGAGGTGCAGAACGCCAGAAGCAGGCCAGAAGAAGCTACCGCACGAATCTGCGGTCAGCTGGTGATAATGTGAGCTGCAGCGCCTGCAGGGCGCTTCGACCACTTCGGTTTTGTGGTCAGCTGATCCGATTTCGACACCTCTGTACTTCTGCAGGAAGCCCACACCGAGCAGAAACGCTCTATGACATTGGTAACTTCCAAGAGCATTTTTGCTAGGACATCCGTGAAGATCAACAATGAATGTCTCGATTCAGCACAAAGCAGACCAGTCTCAGTTTTGACTAACTTCACAAAACATAACCACTCCGACATAACCACAACCAGTTCGACCAGCCAACCGGATGAGACAAACGCCGTAGAAAATGAAAACAATGGTCCCATAACGAGCCATTAGCAGGCGAGTGATCCTTCATGGCGGCGTTCTGGTGACTGGTCGTGTGGCGAAAGCCGCAGTGCACGGCAGCGGGACATCATTACCAGCCACGAAATACGGCGCCGCCTGGCGGATCAGACCACAACACAGGTGTCAGGACTCAGAACAGGAGAAGAGTTATGCGGCGCCAGGAACCACGGCGAAGAAGCCAGAGCGAATCTCAGCGGGTCTCCCAATACTGCCGGCGGTCACGGCTCTGATAAAGGCTGGGTCAGTTGGAGACACAGTAGGGAAATACTCTAAGAATAGAGCGCGAGAGCAAACGAATTATACATTTTGATGCATTGTAATCTATCGCGAAAATAAGGTATTTTTAATGGCTATTGCGTAGAACTGCGACCACTTGACGACCCATAGAGGGCATGTATGTAAGAAAAACTTCAAACTTTGCTTAAAGATGGGTCACATTAAATTTATGAATATGTCACTGCCAGAAACAGTCTAGATCCTTACTCTATTTTTGGATTACCCGCCGTTGTCTGGTGCTAAAACGCTCAATAAATAGAGCTGATAATACAAAATTAGAGTGCTGGCAGGCAGGCGTACTCAATAATTAGAGCGGATTGGGCCAAACACGCCAAAATGTTCCCATCACTTTTAGGAAGTTTGCAATTCCAAATACATTTTCAATATGCATCTGGATTTGTTTCAGACTTGCGCAGGAAAAACATGATCGTTGATCATTTTTGTATCCTATATGGCTTCCTTGTTTTCTGACATTTTGCTACAATTTATTAAAAGTGTTTTTTTTTGTGTTGTAAAAAGTGTCCTTAAAGGAAATTGTTCACCTTCAACATGGGTTTTGAACTGAAATAGCAGTTGTGTAGCCCGTGTTGATAAATCCTTATCTTGAACTTTTCTTGGCTGAAAATACTCTCCAGCCGAAGATATTTGACTTTGTGGCGAAGGAATACGGCGCATATATGATGTACCGTACCGTCTGAAAGTGCCAGCACTGCCATGGAGCATGCGCAGATCAATAACGCACACCATACAATCAATAATTTACAACCTTCTGCCTGAATTGGCGCGATGTAGGACCATTTTTAAAAAGGAAAAAAGAAACTGTATGAAAAAAAATATAATAAAATCGTGTTCTGAAAAAATGTCCGATGGTGGACTATTTCCTTTAAAGGCACTCTAATTTTAGATCCTGTACATGCGATCATGTACATGCATCTATTGTCTATGGCAGGCTCTGACGTCACCGGCTATATTTTTGGAGTGCCCCATATTTAGAGTATTTCCTTACTGTGTCTCCAACTGGGATGGTTCAAAGACTTCTTGTTGGGTTAGGGCGCATAGCCATAGCCATAGATGGTTCGAAGACGAGATAGATCGGTGAGTCGAGGTCGTCGCAGCCGCGCCGTTCGCGAAAGTGTCGACTCCAACCAGGACACTCGCGTGACATTCGTCACCGACGGCGGATGTTGCGCGTGTCACGACGACTTGGAAAACTGACGACTCAAGACCAAGACAATTAGCGCCTTGCGCCCGAGAGAAAGTGGTGCTTGACCCATAACAACAACCAGGAGAATATCAGACGGAACTGATTCAGGTCTCCTGATCAGTGGAGGAATATGGTATGGCCATTACCACACAAAATAACGCTGACTTTTCCTGAAACATGCTACTACACAAATTTGCCATGGCAATAAGGAAAAGGGTGAGAAGTCAAGCAGCAAGCATGCTGACAAAAACAAAGTGACACTGAGGTCGCCATCCAATCACGTCGTATGAAGTTCGTTCATGGCTGTCAGCCAGGTGATGCTGTCCGGCAGTTTCACAGATGGGTAGTGGGAGACAGGCGATGGTAGTAACTACACAAAAATACCACATAGCCAGGAAAGAGGGACACAAGCTTGAGCTGTCTTTATTAAAAGATGTATCCCCATAGGTAGAAGTCCACACATTTGGTCTCAATTGAACATGTAATTTGACAAATAGACAGTGTCAAAAAGAAGGAAAACATTCAAATTGGCGCACATAATTGTCACCACAACCATTAGCAATTGCCCCAGGCAGATGTTTCTGCATTGACTGACCATTGTTGGGTCGAAGTGACAGGCTGCCATAAGCTGCCAGGAGCCTGTTGCCATTCAATGTTTTCAGCGGATGTTTCTTCTGAAGGACGGACATGTTGGTGGCGTTTGTGGCAGAGTCCACCAGCAAGTGCTCCAAATCACAGCTCAACTGGGTCCATCACCTGCAACACAGATTCCAACATATCAGCTTATATTTTTTCAACAAACTTTCATCAGAACACATCACTCAAATTGGGAGAATATGAAGCCATGTTGAAAAATAAATGTTTGTAACTTTAGGCTAATAAACAGCGCCAAGCTTGAGTTGGTGCCCCTAAAATAATAAGGATCTTTATATATTTACATTAACTTTGAGAAAATGGTGAACACATATAAAGTATTTCACATTAGTTATTTTAACCATATTAAAACCATTCATGAAATACAAATGAAAAAGCAAAATCAACAGGACAAATCACACCTTATTGTTGATAACTGATTTCAATTTGATATCATCATCATGATATTACAGATAATCTCTGACAATAGCAAGCATCAACGCCTAAAAAGTGTGCATGATTTTTACACATGCTGATATAATTGTTGGGCATAGCATCACCATTTGTAATCTGAATAATTCATCCTCTTCTCAAGGTCCTCCCACATTGACAACACTTGACAACGCAACAGACACCACGTCTCAAGTACATTGAGTTTACCTTGTGTCTTGTCCACTACCTCTGCCTACACATACCAGTTTATAGCTTAAATATTTCTAAATTACTTTGCAATATCGAAAACTAGCGGAGGGGGCATCCTAAACATACACCCCAGACACCGCGCAGACACCACCAACCACACGCGCCGCGACAGGAACACTGCTGACGATGTCAACAAAAGCTCAGCGCAGGGCAGCAACAGCTGACTGTCGTGGTGGTCAGCTGATAATGGCAGCGGCGTTCTCAGATTTTGATTTCTTGAATGTCTTTTTTCATAGACGTTAGACATTATTTGCATGCGCCAGAGCATTGGATAACATGGAAGAATCTTTGTTCAGAAGACACTTCCTTATATTTGTGTCATCGTAAGAAAAAAAGTCCAAGGATTCCGGTAACTCCAGTCCCAAAAGGCAATATTTGCCACCTGGCGGTCATGGTATGAAACTATAGTTACGTTGCCTGTATACCTGGCAGCAGCTCACGAGGCTTGACCCTAGATAACTATAATTCTAAGCTTGACCATGGATGAGATACCTCTAGGTATTTCTAGGTATTTCTCATCCATGGCTTGACTGATGGCGATACGGTTCTTATCGAGAGTTGGTAAACACCAAGGGCGTCTCCACTTTCTGAAAGTTGGGGGGACGGAGGCATTTTTAAGTCGATTATTTCCATGCAACGCGCACATAGGCGTAATGTTAAAATCTGAAAATGTTGGGGGACCGGTCCCCTCCCGTCCCGCCGCCTCCGACGCCCATGCTAAACGCACATAATACCCATGGAGGCGTCGACATACAATTTTGAGTGTGGGGGAGACTAGCCAGGGGTTTGGGGGGCCAGTCCCATAGGGCTAATGTTAAAATCCTGTGAATCTGAGGGGGGGCGGACTCCGGTCGGAGCGATCCTGGGGGGGGGGGGTGGCCCCCGGTGGCGACGCCCCTGATAATACCTAAATTAGGTATGCGGTGCATGAACTATGAAGGCAGCTTATGCTAATTGCTATGCATCAATGGTGGTACGGTGTAGCATCACTTGAGCCTCATTAGTTAGGTACACAAAGTAAGTGGGCAGTGGACCCCGCTTGCTCCCACAGCGCGAAACATCATCATCATTCATCATTTATTTCGAATGGTCTCCATGTGATGGCTCTTATGACCAAGAGTCAATACAAGATATATAGTAAAACACAGGATAAAATGGAACACTGGATAAAATACATAGACAATCCGTTCAGAAACAAGTCGCGAACATATGACACAATCATTCTAGTCACCTGGCATGGTCTCGCGCCCTCAGCCATGCCTCCGCCTTCCTTCTACTTCCAGCTGAGCTTTTGGCTTCCTTTACATCCGTAGGAGCCATGTTCCACAGTGAGAGCGCCCTGTATCCAAAATACCGTCTGGCCATTTCGGTGCGCACGCGCGGAAGCTGGAGCTGTCCAGCGGCTGCGGCCCGAGTGTCCCTGACAGACACGTCACTGCGGTAACTTATCGAGTTTCGTAGACACTGAGGTGCATACTGGTGACTAAACAGCCGATGGAGCATTGCGATATCTCGCTCGCACACGCGCATGTCAATCGATGCCCACTGCAGCTCCTCAAGAAGTGGAGTGACATGCTCTGATCTACGAGCGGAGAACACGACGCGAGCGCAGTGATTCAGCACCTTCTGCACGCGTTTTTTCTGCGTCACACCACACCCGCCCCACACAGTGATACAATACATGATATGAGGGATGACTAGCGATTCTATCAAAAATTTCTTAACATCATATGAAAGACTATGCGACAGTTTTGAAAGACCGCGCAACGTAGCGTAGCAACGGCGCACCACGAGTGATACATGTGATTCCCATGTGAGATGGGCATCGACTATGATTCCTAATATTTTGGCTTTGGATGAGGGGACCAGAGTGGCGCCGTTGAATGTAACTGAAAAATTGTTCGGTATCTGGCGCTGACGTGTTTTGACAAGCAAAATCTCTGTCTTGTTTGGATTTAGTTTTAAACTATTGGCTACAAACCACACATGTGCCGCTTTCAGAGTGTCCTCCACGTTCTGCTTTAGAGCTGGAATGTTACAGGGAAGGCATGAGTGGATGAACTGAATGTCGTCGGCATACATTACAATTTGTGTGTCAGTGAAGTAACTTGGAAAGTCGTTTGTGTACAACAGGTAGAGTATTGGCCCGAGAAGGGACCCCTGTACTACACCGTGCGACACTGGGGCGCTCTCACTGTCCATCACACGCTGTGAACGGTCACACAACCAGTCACGAAACCAGTGCGCGTCAATACCATACCACCCGAGCTTCTCCAGGAGCCGGCAATGCGGGACGCTGTCAAAGGCTTTAGAGGTGTCTGCTGTTGTTAGACAAGCGATATTTCCCTGATCTATGCGCCCAACAACGCGGCCAACAGCGTCCAGCACTGCCGACTCCGTGGAGTGCCCGGGCCGGAAACCATGCTGCTCCTCGCCAAGAATACAGTGACTTTGCAGGTAGGACATCAGCTGATTACAAATCACTCGCTCAGTCAACTTAGCTACGGTGGGGAGAATCGATATCGGCCTATAATTGTTGGGGTCAACGACAGAGCCTGCTTTGTGGAGTGGCAGGACCTTGGCCACTTTCCATGCACCCGGCAGAGTGCCTGACGCGATCGAGAAATTTACAATGTGTAGTAAGTGAGGGGCAATGACAGGGAATGTCGTGCGGATCATAGCGATCGTGATACCATCATCGCCACATGCTTTCGAGGCGGACATCTGTCTTACTGCCTCAGAGAGCTCAGGCAGCGTTGCCGCATGCACTTGGAAAGCACCGCTCACTACACGCCGCGGACGGGGGCCCAACGGATCAGCCGCGTCAGCCTGGGATCCCACCTCAGCAGCGACCCGTGACCCACAGCTGGCAAAGTGATTGTTCAGCCGGTTCGCCCACTCTCGACCTGCGACTTCTGGTGCGTCACTCCTTCGCGATGATACCAGGAAACGCCGGATGTCCTTCCAAGTGGTGCGTCGCGAGTTGCGGAACGACTCGGCGAAGAATGTCGATCGGGCGCGGTTTTGGTCCCTCTTCACGGCATTCCGACGGTATATGTAGACCTCACGGTTCTCCGGTGTAGGGTCACGCACACACTCGGATCGAGCCTCGTCACGCTCACGCATGTCGCCGCGCAGCTGGTCCTCGTTCGCAAGCCACGGGCTCGGCGGGTGTCGAGGTCTGAGTTTTGTCAGGGGCATGTGCTTATCAATAAGTGGGGACCATACAGACAGCCACTGGGACCACTTATCACCAACACCAACCGCCTCACGAACACCACTCCAGTCAGCCGTGAGCAGGTCCAGACGGAGCGCGTCCGGCACCAGAGACCGAGTCGATCGCACCGTGATTTCGGCTCTGTGTCTCCTTTCACGTTGCAGGAGTGTCTGGGCGACCACCAGGCTGTGGTCGCTGCAGCTGGTCGGTATCACCTCCGTGGTCGTGACGTCGTCGGTCGCCGGTACGATGACATGGTCAATGAGGGACCCCGGGCCGGCTCGGTTAGCCGCCGTGTTAGGCCTAGTCACGCACGTCACTATCTGCTTCATGCTCATGTCCTGAAGCATCTGTGCGTATATTTTCGGACCATGCACGTCCGGGGTCAGTAGGTCGAGGTTCATATCGCCGAGAACAATTACGTTCCTCCCCAGGCCGTGGAGATGCACCAGTTGGTCGTGCAGGTCCTCCGTTGCGGCGGCCGGGGCGGCGGGCGGCCGGTACACGGCACCGACCACCACCGGCCGCCGGCAGCCGACCAGGCTGACCCATAGGGTCTCCAGCGGCGAGCCGGCCGAGGGCACGTCGAGCCGCATGGCGCGCAGGTGTGACCGGTATAGGATGCATATCCCACCACCCCGCACGCGCCGGCCACCGCGGGCGGGTCGGTGGCCGGCGCGTGCGGCCACCGACCCGCCCATATTTTGAGTTTCCAGATTTGATAGTGTTTGATCACACCAGTCCCGTTCCGTCCCCGTCCCCGTCCCCGTCCCCGTCCCCGTCCCCGTCCCCGTCCCCGTCCCCGTCCCCGTCCCCGTCCCCGTCCCCGTCCCCGTCCCCGTCCCCGTCCCCGTCCCGCCCCGCCCCGCCCCGCCCCGCCCCGCCCCGCCCCGCCCCGCCCCGCCCCGCCCCGGTCCCGGTCCCGGTCCCGGTCCCGGTCCCGGTCCCGTTCTGTCCTCATTACCTACGTTCTGTTCGAATCTCCCGACCGTTCCAATATTCCAATATTTCCTTCCCGTCTCCCGTCTCCCGTCTCCCGTCTCCCGTCTCCCGTCACCCGTCACACGTCACTCGTCACTCGTCACTCGTCACTCGTCACTCGTCACTCGTCACTCGTCACCCGTCACCCGTCACCCGTCACCCGTCACCCGTCACCCGTCACCCGTCACCCGTCTCCCGTCTCCCGTCTCCCGTCTCCCGTCTCCCGTCTCTCGTTCTGTCTTTCGTCTCCACCTTTAATAATATAATATACCTACATAAATATTTGAAAACATTTGAATGGTTGTGTTACTCAATATTTGTAATCCTCGGGGAGGAACATTGGCGATATTTTCTTCATATATACATTAAAAACTTCAAGACAAATAATTATAGGTAGGTATTGTTGAGGTCACTGAGACGGCCCATTACCAAACCGATCAAACTGAAATTACACTTGTAGAAAATATTATTACGAGATAATAGACTAGTATTATTCTCTACAAGTGTTATTTCAGTTTGATCGGTTCGGTTTGATAACAGTCTGTGACCAAAAATTCCCCCAATTTAGGTAGGTAATGATACGTCTTGAATATTTTTGAATATTTTTGAATATTTTTGACGTGATTTATTTTTGATATCATAAGCTGAATATTTTGTACTATAGGTAGTATTATTCAATGCTTCTGCAATAATTATTTTGACCACAGTTAGCTGCTGAAATGTCGGTCAGACATGGAAGGCAAAATGCTTCCGCAGGCAATAGGCACTTTGGAACTAGCGGAAGCTTCGGTGGCTGTCATCTAACACCATCCCGTGGGGGAATCGGATGATCGCCGCTGCGAAAACAAGCAGCCGACTAAAAAGGCTGTTCCAGGAAGGGAATAAGCACGCAGTGCATTCGAAACGGCTGGGCCCGTATCTAATTCACTAATTTTCCAGCCGTACGTCTGTCTGTCTGCGTGTCTGTCGTTTGTGTGTCCTCATTTATTTAGCCACACGCATAGCACAGACGGCAGCACCGATGACTGTGAAATTTGCACACACGACAGCTTCAAGCTTTGTGACGATCCACGGCAAAAAAAAAACAAGTCGCTCCGATGCCGGTGTCACGCCAGGGGTGTAGTTTTGCAAAATCAGTGGGGGGGGGGGGGCTCAACTCAGGTTCAGGCGCGTAGCCAGGATTTTTATCAGGGTGTGGGGGGGGGGCACGTCAGTAGTAGAATCAAAAAATTTCATTAGTTTGTATTTGTCCAATGTTTCCTTTTTCACTTATATTTACTGCTGGAGCCACGGACAACAGCCAAATCGCTGATTTTCGACGCGATAATGTTAATGACTATTTCTTTTACGAAACATCGCACTTTCCTTCAGAATAGTTAGCATGGTCGTGCCCCAACAATCATCATCAATTTCGGCAGGAGAATTTAGCTCAACTAAGCAACTCTATGCAAAATGTAGGTATTTGCAGTGTTGTGCTTTTTTCGCCTTTGGGAACATGTTGCCATCTAAAATTGTAATTATCACGCAAAATAAAAATAGGAAAAAATACGCAAAAATTAGGGGCTCATGGCCCCCTGCACACATACCAACCCTCCCCTCCCCTCCTGAGATCAGAGATGTTAAATACATATAACATATTTCCCACAAGGCAAACAAATTAGGCTAAAACCAAACGCCATTACTTTAGTAATAATAAAAGAGGCAAATATGGCGCAGCTATGCCAAAACATGCGCATGTAGCTCGCCATTGTTACATTGACATTCTTGGATGTGCTCTGTTTTCCAATAAGTGTGCTTTGTTTTTGCAAGTTTTGTGTTCTTTGGTATTGGAATTTGGGTCTATATTTTTTCCCCGCATGACCTAAACTGATATGCCTCTCCACTTGTGATTACACCAAGCATCATTCGGCATTATCTTCCGCGAAACGTGGTTCCACTATCGCCCACGGTTTGGTTATGTCACACGTACGTTACTGTATAACCGTTTTTGTCAACTGCTCAGACAGAAATCACAGGCAGCTCCGAAGAGTGATCAATTTTTGTGCCAGGGTGGCATCTGGAAGGCGTAAATTTGATGTCCGTGAAGTTAGCGTCGGATTCGGATTCGAATTCAGCGTCGAGTAGCGATTCGCTTCAAAATCTGGTTACAGGTCAATTGTGGTACGCTGATCACGAAAATAACATTTATTTTGACATTCAAGGTCATCTTCAAGGTCATTTTCAAGGCCAAAGGACGGGGCGCCTCAAAACGCCCTTAAAGGGACATTGCCACCTTTCCGAAAGTTGTCAAATATACACCGGTTGTACCCGAAAATAGGAAGTAAGTGCTGCTGAAAACGATGGTGATATGTTTTTTCTCGAAAGCGACACTAAACTTGATAAAAATTAAGTTGTTTAAATTTGGGATGATGTCATATTGAGCTCTAGAGAGCTATATAGAAATCCTTTACGCTGCCAAAATATGGCACATTTTTTCTAGACAATTCTGGCGCTTTGAATACAAACCCAACTATTGAACGTATGCTTCTTCGTACACCACCGTCAAACTAGGAGCAGATTTATTCCAAATGTAGTTTGATATTTGAGGCATCTCGATTTCGCTGAAAATTGATACACTGACCATATCCGATACGCTGATCACGAATCAATGTTTTTGATCTGGGATTGTTTCGTACCTTACGAAATACGGACAGTCATACATACATACGAACAGGGACGTCGGAACTATGTTCAAGTGGGGGGGGGGGGGGGGGGGGGGCGGAAGCATTCTGAAGTCGATTCTTTCCATGCAACGCCCATAGGCGTAATGGTAAAATCAAAAATGTTGGGGGGGGGGGCTGCCCCTCCCCCCCCCCCCTGTTCCTACGCCTATGCATACGTAGGTCCGCCGGGTATCTCGATTTCGCTGAAAATTGTTCCACAAACCATATCCGATGCGCTGATCACGAATCCAATGTTTTTGGTCTTGGATTTTCGTATCTTACGAAATACGGACGGTCATACATACGAAGGTCCGCCGTGTAACTCGATTTCGCTGAAAATTTGTGTACAGAGTACAGACCATACAGCATACTTAGGACACTGATCACGAAATCTTCCGTTTGATATTCCGATTTGTATTCTTGATGATTTTATTTCGCAGACAGTGTAATGCTTTCTACATTTATTTTCGTATCGCAGTGCAGGGAACAGTTAACAGTATCATACACGACATTGTGCCCACCCTTGACTAGCCAGATGCAACAACCTGATCAACTATTATCAAACCGAAATGTGCTTCCTTCACGAATAATGCGACAAAATGCATCCTTTGGTTACCAAAACCACACGACAGTGTCCCTATTCAGCCTTTACCGAGCAAAATAAAAAAGGTACCGTACAACACAGCCATCCAGATTATTTAAATGAGAACGATCTGCTTCAGGCAAAAACGCAGGTGAAGGGAAGGGAAATAGGCCGGCCGGAAGCGGGCGGCCACCTTGCTGCGCTCGGTCAGCTGGCCAGCCCTGCCTGCCTCCTTCGAGGGACGCTTGGCCGCTGAGCTCGGCTCCGACTCGGACTGGGGCAGACGCTTCTTTACCGCCTGTGGGTAGAGAGGGGCGGTCAACTCAAGGGGGGGGGGGGGAGCTCAGGTCATGGCACAACCACACCAACATACAGTACAACAACCAGCGTACAACAACCAGGGTCAGACACAGCAGCAGGTCACATGGGATCAGACACAGCGGCAGGTCACACGGGTCAGACACAGCAACAGGTCAAACGGGTCAGACACAGCAGCAGGTCACACACAGCAGCAGGTCACATGGGTCAGACACAACAGGTCACACAGGTCAGACACAGCGGCAGGTCACACAGGTCAGACACAGTGGCAGGTCACATGGGGTCAGACACAGCAGCAGGTCACACAGGGTCAGACACAGTGGCAGGTCACAAGGGGTCAGACACAGTGGCAGGTCACACAGGGTCAGACACAGTGACAGGTCACATGGGGTCAGACACAGTGACAGGTCACACAGGGTCAGACACAGTGGCAGGTCACATGGGGTCAGACACAGTGGCAGGTCACACAGGGTCAGACACAGTGGCAGGTCACATGGGGTAAGACACAGGGTAAAACACTTTCTGGCGGTGCACCATCTTATGTACAGTATGACGTCACAGCATCATATGGTAACATCAGAAAAACAGAGGCATTGTGCACCAGGGCAGCATTTCCATATTTCTTCTGACGAAGCCGTTATTATTATAAATAGGTTAGATTAGGTTAGGTTGCATTAATACATCGGACAACTTATTTACGCTTTAGGGTTAGGTTTTGTCTACAAGATGGTCTGGGGGTCTGGGGTACAACAGCTCCCAGTAGGGCTGCAGCGCAGTGAGCGGATTGTTCTAAACGTTGGTCCCTGTAACCGTAATTGCTGTAAAGGTTAGGTCAGGTTTGATTATGTTATTATAATTGCTTCCTGACACACCCTGGTTAGGTCTAATGCCTTTGTCAGAAGAAATATGGAATTTTTGCTGTGGTGCACATTGCAGCTGCTTTTCTGATGTTACCATATGCTGCCATACTGTGAATGGAATTACACGGCGCACTGACAGGTACCTACCTGAGTCGAATATTACCTACCTGTATCACTTTTGGTCAAATAATCTTACATTTCCATAATTTATAATTTTGCTCACTGAACAATGAACATCATCACTAGCAAACATATTGATAGAACACCACTGGCGGATACAGTTGCAGTGGAATACCAGTGGGCATAGCCCCTGCCAAATGTGAACAAAATGCAGAAAATTGGCATGTTTCAGCATTTCATATACAATATAAGCAACTTTTATTTGGTGAAATGTGTTTTGAAATCCTCCTCAGGGTAACTTAAAAGTACAATTTCCTCTTTCAATTTTGTAATGTGTCAAAACCTTCTTTTCAATCTTAAAATAATGGCACGTGGCACATTTTCCCACTTATTTTTTTAACAAAAGTATCTGTCATAGGCGTCTGATTACCCAAATATTTTTCTCTCCTAATGCTAAACAAATTGCCTTTTGTCTGGCTTATGCTCTTGTGATATTTGAAACGATAATCACAGCATAATTAGTGAATACGTTGATAGGAAAATAGGAACCTGTTGGGCCGTTAGCTGTTGGTAAATGAAATAGCATGACGACTCACCTGTACACCGTAGTATAAATCTTTGATTCGCCACACACAACACAGGGTATTCGAGGCATACCTGATTGCTCTTAAATTGAAATTATTGACTTAAAAAGATTAAAACTGATCAAATGTTGATGGCACTGCGTAACACATCAATCAACAATCAAACATCACGATTCGCGATCATAGAAAATCAAGCTTTCATTCCAAACAAGTACACCCGGCCATAACGAGAGCTGACGTCATCGGTACAAAACTCCATATAAGGGTGGGCCTTACTAAGGCCCAAATTTTAAAATCACAATTGAATTTCTCTTAGACCAGATATCTGTGTTTGTTTTCAATGTTACCCCCCTAAGTTTCGCTCTAAGGCCACTAACTTAGCTATCTCAACTCAAAACTAGTGTTAAGGTGGGAATGTCCCTTTAAAGGAAATAGTTCACCTTCGGAACATTTTTCAGAACACGATTTTATTATATTTTGTAATACAGTTTCTTTTTTTATTTTCAAAAATGGTCCTACATCGCGCCAATTCAGGACAGAAGGTCGTAAATTATTAATTTTATGGTGTGGGTTATTGGTCTGCGCATGCTCCCGGGCAGTGCTGGCACTTTCAGACGGTACGGTGCATCATATATGCGCCGCATTCCTTCGTCAAAAAGTCAAATATCTTCGGCTGGAGAGTCTTTTCAGCCAAGACAAGTTGCAGATAAGGATTTCTCAACACGGGCTACACAACTGCTATTTCAGTTCAAAACCCCATGTTGAAGGTGAACTATTTCCTTTAAGGGTTGCTCCAATTGCAAAAATAATGGCATCAGTCGATTCCCCGGGTCCATATCTAACCTCCGCATTGGCAACCTCACGCGTGCCTTATATCCTTGAGACCATAACAGGTTCTCAAAGGACGGGGCGCCTCAAAACACCCTTAACGGTTGTTCCAATAGCAAAAACAATGGTCTCAGTCGATTCCCCAGGTCCATATCTAACCTCCGCATTGGAAACCTCACGCGTGCCTCATATCATTGAGTTTGAGACCATAAAAGTTTCTCAAGAGACCTCAAAAACGCCTTTAACCCGCGCCTTTAACCGGGCTTTGCGCCGAACACGAACTGCAGGGGGGTTGATTTCCCCCCCCCCCCCCTGAGATCTCGAAAACTACGCAACGTAGCGAGAAGCATAAAAGGCATTTGATAGCTTCATACATGTTCTATCGAAAGTATTTCAGTGTTTTTTTAAGTCAGGTCAAAATTAAGGTCACCAGAGGTCATTAAAGGTCGATTTTTCCAGTTTTTTTTCCTGTTTTAGGACATCGCTCCAGAAATTCCCATATATCTCAGAAACGATGATAGTTAGAAACAAACGGAAAAAAGCAAACGCCAGCCAGTTAAATTTTTAATCGCTAAGGTGTCATCAGATTTGATCTCAGGTCAATATTGGAGGCTCCAGAGGTCAAAAAGAAAAGAAAAACAATTTTTTTGCTAAATCGTATTTTGCTATTTACTTTTAGCTAATAAAGATAACGGAAAACTGTTTACTCCATTCTGTTTATCTTGTCAAGACGCTTTGACTGATATATATGGTGACCTTGTTAAGTCAACTTAACAATTTGACCTAAGGTCAAGGTCAAGTGATGACCCAAGTAGGGCATGCTGCATATGGGAAGACGTGTCTCGACGGGACAAACACATTGATGTCTGTTTTACTTCTCTATCTTCATTATGTCGAGAGTTATTGACAAAAAAGTGATGGTGACCTCGCATGACCTCAAATGACCCAATAGGGGTCACTGAACAAAACTTACACTTGGATCATCAAGAATATCCTATAATAACATGATCCAGAAGTAATTGGACTAGTACCATGCATATCCTTGAAATAGGAAGCATTCGTATATTTCCCCATTGACTTATTATGGGGAGGTTACGAAATTGACCTGACCTTAGGTCACCGATATCAAAATTCCGAGAGATACCAATTGTAAGTACTGATGCCCTCATGACATCCTGTAAGTTTCAACCTGATCGGTGAAAAACTCTGGCTTTGGCACAACTGCAAACATGTTTGGTGGTGGGGTCACTTGACCTGGTCTGATGACCTGACCTGAGATGACCCGAGCATATTTTTTCTTCTTCAAATTGTGCGAAATTGATGTCCTAACAGGTGTATCAAAACCCGGCGGCGCGCAGCGCCGCCGTTTTTCGCTATCTTTGAAAAACCTGAGGGGGGGGGGGGGCGGAAATCAACCCCCTGCAGTGCGTGGGTTAAGGGTTGCTCCAATTGCAAAAATAATGGTCTCAGTCGATTCCCCGGGTCCATATCCAACCTCCGCATTGGCAACCTCACGCGTGCCTTATATCCTTGAGACCATAAAAGGTTCTCAAAGGACGGGGCGCCTCAAAACGCCCTTAACGGTTGCTCCAGTTGCAAAAACAATGGTCTCAGTCGATTCCTCAGGTCCATATCTAACCTCCGCATTAGAAACCTCACGCGTGCCTCATATCCTTGAAACCATAAAATGTTCTCAAAGGACGGGGCGCCTCAAAACGCCATTAACTGTTGCTCCAATTGCAAACACAATGATCTCAGTCGATTCCTCAGGTCCATATCCAACCTCCGCATTGGCAACCTCACGCGTTCCTCACATCCTTGAGACCATAAAAGGTTCTCAAAGGACGGGGCGCCTCAAAACGCCTTTAAGGGTTGCTCCAATTGCAAAAATAATGGTCTCAGTCGATTCTCCGGGTCCATATCTAACCTCCGCATTGGCAACCTCACGCGTGCCTTATATCCTTGAGACCATAAAAGGTTCTCAAAGGACGGGGCGCCTCACAACGCCCTTAACGGTTGCTCCAATTGCAAAAACAATGATCTCAGTCGATTCCACAGGTCCATATCTAACCTCCGCATTGGAAACCTCACGCGTGCCTCATATCCTTGAAACCATTAAATGCTCTCAAAGGACGGGGCGCCTCAAAACGCCCTTAACCGTTGCTCCAATTGCAAAAACAATGGTCTCAGTCGATTCCTCAGGCCCATATCTAACCTCCGCATTGGAAACCTCAAGCATGCCTCATATCCTTGAAACCATCAAATGTTCTCAAAGGACGAGGCGCCTCAAAACGCCCTTAAAAGTTGCTCCAATGGCACAAATAATGATCTCAGTAGATTCCCCGGGTATAAGGCACGGGTATATTCTCCGCATATATAACCTCCGCATTGGCAACCTCACGCGTGCCTTATATCCTTGAGACCATAAAAGGTTCTCAAAAGACGGGGCGCCTCAAAAAGCCCTTAAGGGTTGCTCCAATCGCAAAAGAATAATGGTCTCAGTCGATTCCCCGGGTCCATATCTAACCTCCGCATTGGCAACCTCACGCGTGCCTTATATCCTTGAGACCATAAAATGTTCTCAAAGGACGGGGCGCCTCAAAACGCCCTTAACAGTTGCTCCAATTGCACAAAAAACAATGGTCTCAGTCGATTCCTCAGGTCCATATCTATCCTCCGCATTGCAAACCTCACGCGTGCCTCATATCCTTGAAACCATAAAATGTTTTCAAAGGACTGGGCGCCTCAAAACGCCCTTAACGGTTGCTCCAATTGCAAACACAATGGACTCAGTCGATTCCTCGGGTCCATATCTAACCTCCGCATTGGCAACCTCACGCGTTCCTCATATCCTTGAGACCATAAAAGGTTCTCAAAGGACGGCGCCTCAAAACGCCTTTATGGGTTGCTCCAATTGCAAAAATAATGGTCTCAGTCGATTTCCCGGGTCCATATCTAACCTCTGCATTGGCAACCTCACGCGTCCTTATATCCTTGAGACCATAAAAGGTTCTCAAAGGACGGGGCGCCTCAAAACGCCCTTAAAGGTTGCTCCAATTGCAAAAACAATGATTTCAGTCGATTCCTCAGGTCCATATCTAAACTCCGCATTGGAAACCTCACGCGTGCCTCATATCCTTGAAACCATAAAATGCTCTCAAAGGCCTCAAAACATCCTTAAATGTTGCTCCAATGGCACAAATAATGATCTCAGTAGATTCCCCGGGTCCATATCTAACCTCCGCATTGGCAACCTCACGCGTGCCTCATATCCTTGAGACCATAAAAGGTTCTCAAAGGACGGGGCGCCTTAAAGCGCCGTTTCAGGGTTGCTCTAATCGCAAAAATAATGGTGTCAGTTGATTCCTCGGGTCCATATCTAACCTCCGCATCGACAACTTTACGCGTGCCTTATATCCTTGAGACCATAAAAGGTTCTCAAAGAACGGGGCGCCTCAAACCGCCCTTAAAGGTTGCTCCAATTGCAAAAACAATGATCTCAGTCGATTACTCAGGTTCATATCTAACCTCTGCATTGGAAACCTCACACGTGCCTCATATCTTTGAAACCATAAAATGTTCTCAAAGGACGGGGCGCCTCAAAACGCCGTTAAGGGTTGCTCCAATTGCAAAAAAAAATATTGGTATCAGTCGATTCCCCGGGTCCATATCTAACCTCCGCATTGGCAACCTCACGCGTGCCTTATATCCTTGAGACCATAAAAGGTTTTCAAAGGACAGGGCGCCTCAAAACAACCTTAACGGTTGCTCCAATTACAAAAACAATGGTCTCAGTCGATTCCTCAGGTCCATATCTAACCTCCGCATTGGAAACCTCATGCGTGCCTCATATCCTTGAAACCATAAAATGTTCTCAAAGGACGGAGCGCCTCAAAACGCTGTTAAGGGTTGCTCCAATTGCAAAAATAATGGTATCAGTCGATTCCCCGGGTCCATATCTAACCTCCGCATTGACAACTTCACGCGTGCCTTGTATCCTTGAGACCATAACAGGTTATCAAATGACGGGTGCATCAAAACGCCCTTAACGGTTGCTCCAATTGCAAAAACAATGGTCTCAGTCGATTCCTCAGGTCCATATCTAACCTCCGCATTGGAAACCTTACGCGTGCCTCATATTCTTGAAGCCATAAAATGTTCTCAAAGGACGGGGCGCCTCGAAACGCCCTTAACGGTTGCTCGAATTGCAAATGCAATGGTGTCAGTCGATTCCTCAGGTCCATATCTAACCTCCGCATTGGAAACCTCACGCCTGCCTCATATCCTTGAGACCATAAAAGGTTCTCAAATGACGGGGCGCCTCAAAACGCCCTTAAGGGTTGATCTAATCGCAATAATAATGGTCTCAGTCGATTCCTCGGATCCATATATAACCTCTGCTTCGGCAAACTTACGCGTGCCTTATATCCTTGAGACCATAAAAGGTTATCAAAGAACGCAGCGCCTCAAAACGCCCTTAAGGGTTGATCTAATCGCAAAAATAATGGTATCAGTCGATTTCCCGGGTCCATATCTAACCGCCGCATTGGCAACCTCACGCGTGCCTTATATCCTTGAGACCATAACAGGTTTTTTAAAGGACGCCTCAAAACGCTCTTAACGGTTGCTCCAATTGCAAAAACAATGGCCTCAGTCGATTCCTCAAGTTCATATCTAACCTCCGCATTAGAAACCTCACGCGTGCCTCATATCCTTGAGACCATACAAGGTTCTCAAAGGGCGGGGCGCCTCAAAACTCCTTTAAGGGTTGCTCCAATTGCAAAAATAATGGTCTCAGTCGATTCCACGGATCCATATCTAACCTCCACATTGGCAACCTCACGCGTGCCTTATATCTTTGAGACCATAAAAGGTTATCAAAGGACGGGCGCCTCAAAACGCCCTTAACGGTTGCTCCAATTGCAAAAACAATGGTCTCAGTCGATTCCTCAGGTCCATATCTAATCTCCGCATTGGAAACCTCACGCGTGCCGCACATCCTTGAAACCATAAAATGTTCTCAAAGGACGGTGCGCCTCAAAACGCCCTTAAAGGTTGCTCCAATTTCAAACACAATGGTCTCAGTCGATTCCGCAGGTCCATATCTAACCTCGGCATTGGAAACCTCACGATTGCCTCATATCCTTGAGACCATAAAAGGTTATCAAAGTACGGGGCGCCTCAAAACGCCTTTAAGGTTTCTCCAATTGCAAAAATAATGGTCTCAGTCGATTCCCCGGGTCCATGTCTAACCTCCGAATTGGCAACTCACGCGTGCCTTATATCCTTAAGACCTTAATAGGTTCTCAAAGGACGGGGCGCCTCAAAACGACTTTAAGGGTTGCTCCAATTGCAAAAATAATGGTATCAGTCGATTCCCCGGGTCCATATCTAACCTCCGCATTGGCAAACTCACGCGTGCCGCATATCCTTGAGACGATAAAAGGTTCTCAAAGGACGGGGCGCCTCAAAACGCCCTTAAGTGTTGCTCTAATCGCAAAAATAATGGTCTCAGTCGATTCCTCGGGTCCATATCTAACCTTCGCATTGGCAACCTCACGCGTGCTTTATATCCTTGAGACCATAAATGGTTCTCAAAGGACGGGCGCCTCAAAACGCCCTTAAGGGTTGGTCCAATTGCAAAAATAATGGTCTCAGTCGATTCCCTGGGTCCATATCTAACCTCCGCATTGGCAACCTCACGCGGGCCTCATATCCTTGAGACCATATAAGGTTCTCAAGGATTTACAATGCGGAGGTTAGATATGGACCTGAGGAATCGACTGAGACCATTGTGTTTGCAATTGGAGCAACCGTTAAGGGCGTTTTGAGGCGCCCCGTCCTTTGAGAACATTGTATGGTTTCAAGGATATGAGGCACGCGTGAGGTTTCCAATGCGGAGGTTAAATATGGACCCGAGAAATCGACTGAGACCATAATTTTGTTGCGATTAGAGCAACTCTTAAGGGCGTTTTGAGGCGCCCCGTCCTTTGAGAACCTTTCATGGTCTCAAGGATATGAGGCACGCGTGAGGTTGCTAATGCGAAGGTTAGACATGGACCCGGGAAATCGACTGAGACCATTATTTTTGCCATTGGAGCAACCCTTAAAGGCGTTTTGAGGCGCCCCGTCCTTTGACCTTGCAAACGACCTTGAAGATGACCTTGAATGTCAAAATAAATGTTATTTTCCGTGATCAGCGTACCCGAATTGAACTGTAACCACATTGTGAAGCGAAGCAACCCTTAAGGGCGCCCCGTCCTTTGAGAACCTTGTATGGTCTCAAGTATATGAGGCACGCGTGATGTTGCCAATGCGGAGGTTATATATGGACCCGGGGAATCGACTGAGACCATTATTTTTGCAATTGGAGCAACCCTTAAAGGCGTTTTGAGGCGCCCCGTCCTTTGATACCCTTTTTATGGTCTCAAGGATATGAGGCACGCGTGAGATTTCCAATGCCCAGGTTAGATATGGACCTGAGGAATCGACTGAGACCATGGTGTTTGCAATTGGAGCAACTATTAATGGCGTTTTGAGGCGCCCCGTCCTTTGAGAACATTTTATGGTTTCAAGGATATGAGGCACGTGCGAGGTTTCCAATGCGGAAGTTAGATATGGAACTAGGGAATCGACTGAGACCATTGTTTTTGCAATTGGAGCAACCGTTAAGGGCGTTTTGAGGCGCCCCCGTCCTTTGAGAACCTTTTGTGGTCTCAAGGATATAAGGCACGCGTGAGGTTGCCAATGCGGAGGTTAGATATGGATCCGGATAATCGACTGAGACCATTATTTTTGCAATTGGAGCAACCCTTAAAGGCGTTTTGAGGCGCCCGCCACCGTCCTTTGAGAACCTTTTATGGTCTCAAGGATATGAGGCAGGCGTGAGGTTTCTAATGCGGAGGTTAGATATGGACCTGAGGAATCGACTGAGACTATTGTTTTTGCAATTGGAGAAACTGTTAAGGGCGTTTTGAGGCGCCCCGTCCTTTGACCTTGAAAATGACCTTGAAGATGACCTTGAATGCCAAAATAAATGTTGTTTTCGTAATCAGCGTGCCCAATTGGCCTGTAACCAGATTTTGAAGCGAATCGCTACTCGACGCTGAATTCGAATCCGAATCCGACGCTAACTTCACGGACATGTAAATTTGACCATATTTCGGACGTTTTGAGTGGCCCAGGGTGGCTCACCTCCATACAGCTATCAGAATATCACTCTCTCACTCTGGTCCAACGTGCACACGGTGGGTGGGAGGAACCTGCATTTCTGGCCTCGCTATTTAGCCGAAATGCTGCACATCGCAATAGGCGCACACGACAGGACGAGCAGTTCCATATACCTCGCATCCGCGCTGAAGCCGGTAGACGTCAGTTTTCCTACCCGAGTCCCTCGTCAGTTTACCGACCGAACTGACTGGTCTGAGGCCTGCCGCATTTAAACGTAACTTGCGGGTGTACATGAAAGGCCGAGGTGTAAACTAACGTGTGGCAGCCATGCTTTGTCTGTGCTATTGTTTTCGCATTACCAGTTTATATCTATTTTGTGTTGATGCTAGTTTTGTAAGCCGTGGCACCATTGTTTTATCCGGTATGTATCTGAGTAGGAATGTCAACTCCCTGTTTCCCCATGTACCTACTGTTTTATGTCACGTGACGCCGGGGCTAGGAATAGCCACAATGTGTGTGGATGGCCCGAAGTCGTTAAATACAATACAATACAAGACACGTAACCAAGGGGGGTGCGGCCCGACCCCCTGGAGGCCAGGAGGGCCCTTTTCTGCGCGCAGAGCGCGCCGAAAAGGGCCGACGAGACCGCGAGAAGCGCGGTATTCATGGACTCTTTGCCACGCGAAGCGTGGTCTTTAGAGAGTTTAGAGCACTTCAGAGGCTCCTTTAGGGCCACCAGGGACCTTCTCTGAAAGACCAGAGGGCGCCTTGGACGTTCAAAAGAGCCCTGTGCATGTCAGAGGGGCCCCTTTCCAGACTGAAAGGGCTCCTGAGCGGGTCCGAGGGCCCCTGAACACGTCGAATGGGGCCCTAGCCAGCACAGAGGGGCCCCTGGGCAGGTTGAGAGGCCCCTGAGCATGTCGGCAGGGTGGACAAAGCAGCCAGCACAGTCCCTTGCCAGGTCATGAGGGCCCCTGAGCAGGTTGAAGGGCCCTTAGACAGACCCC
>JAXIVJ010012125.1:30000-41297 GCA_036785665.1 Chirona hameri | reverse complement strand
TGTCTAGCTAAATCAAGTTCCTTGCCCTTTTAGCTGTCTGACCTTTTTCTTAACTGAATTTCTGCATTCCTGGTAGGCCTTCTGATTTATATCTAGTGAATGATCCCTTCAAAATGCCAAATGACTTCTTTATGTTGCTTTAAGCACTCCTTACTTCTGGGGTAAGCCAAACTGGTTTGCCCTTGGTTCTGTTACGTTTGTGCCTGAGGGGTATATGCGATTCTGAATTTGGCTTAATCTAGCTTTGAAAACATTCCAGACCTCACATGCATCTAAACCTGCCAACTCAACGTTCCATTTTATCTGTGCGAGGTCATTTCTAATACCATCAAAATCCAGACACCTGGCTGAGTTGGAACCATAATAAGGTATCTTTGGGCCTCATTTCGATGAGATATTGAATTTAACCATATTGTGATCACTGGTACTAGACTTCACAAATTACTTGTCACTAACTAGATCACTGTTGTCTGAGATACAAGGTCTAGAATGGAGCAATGTCTAGGTTGGCTGTTACAACTGATGCATGAAAAGCTCCTCTTCAAAGATTTGGCCTCTACACCCTACACTCATTTGTTCTCTCTGCTATACTTTCGTATCCTCTTATGTTAAATTCCCATAATAAGAACACTGAGCCCGAAAAGCTCCTACGTATTTCCTCACAAATATCTTGGTCTGTTTCAGTCTTGGGAGTTCCTTGGAAGATTCCCTGGTCCTGTAAAATGCACCTATCCTCAACCTTCTCTGTTTCCTGTACCAATTTTAATGTCAAGCCAGATTGATTCTACTTCTTTTACTTTAACTAGAATCATCACTCTAGTAGTGCAGTACAAGCTATTACATATACAAACACTCCGCCCCCATGCGTGATTCTCTGCAGTATGGAGACATGTTATACCCTTGGACTCGAAATCCTGTAGCTATCCCTATTATACCCTCACTAACCCATGTCTCGGGTTACACAATTGATATCAGGCTTTTCAAGGGGCAACATAACCCTCAAACTCATCAAATTTAGACCTAATACCTTTGGGCATTCAAGCAACTCACATGAGATCTTATACTTTGAGCTGACTCTACTAATTCTGAGGGAATTATGATCTACTGGTCCTATCTGACATGAACTTCTACCAATGCTTACTTCCTGATGCCTAGTACTAGCGTCCCCGACCCCCACCTAGTTTCCTGAATGACACTTCTGTAGGCATCTCCCCAAAGCCCTTGCCCCACTCATCGATAAGTGAAGCCCCATCCTTCATTAGACCTACGGCCACTCATAGAACTGATCCCTAAGTCTACATAACTAACCCCATAGCTGAACATAAGTTCTGAACTGAGCTGTCACAGACAGAGCTCTCGAGTACCACTCCTCACTGCTCCACAGCGAGGGAGGATGCCAGTCACAATGACTGGTTTCCTTGGACTCCTTCACCTCTTGAGAAGGCTCCTGGTCTCCGCCTACTATTCTCCACTCTGCCTAGGTCCTATGTCGTTCACCCCCACCACTGTAGTATAACTGTCTCCGGGCTACTCCTACCAAGTTCTGCTCAATGACAGGGCCCATATCAGCTACTCTTGCCCCTGGTTTTGACATACATCTGTCCCTGCTTCCACAGAATGTTCGCCTAAGGGGCCTTCCCTTGAGTCCCCACTCACTAAAGCTGACCTCTTTCTCCTGTCACTTTCAGCAGCTGACTCTAACAACTCGAACCTATTTGATATTGTAACTGCGGATGTCCCTGGGGCTGGTACTGCCTGACTCTACCCTGAACTTTTGTCCACCCTCTGATCCCTACCCTCTTCCTCCTCCAGATTCTGCTACCACCCTCCATTACCAGCAGCACCCCTCCTCAATCCTTACTGTCTGTGGCCCTAGCATTACTTTCTCACAATGTTGAGTCTCAAGAACGTGACTCCTCCAAAACACATTCCAAACCCCACACCGCACTATCCACCTTTGCCTAATCCTCCTCCCTATGCCCCTATCAGAACTACCACTGTGTCCCCCCTGATCCGGTAGGCTCCTTTTCTGACCCCCTAAACACGATCTGCAGCATACGTTCCTTGGTCAGGAGCTACACCTCTTTCAGCTCATCTCTACACTACACTTACTACCTGCGCCTCAAGCTCCGCTCTACCATAGCCTGGAGGGGCAGGGCTCTAGCTCTGCTACCTCTGCCTGCATCCTAGTCATGCTCATTTGATACACTAGTAACTTAGGTATATAACTTAGGTACTATGCACTTTTCCATACTTTACTAACTTACTTAACGTTTTTTTGTTTGTTTTTTCTTCTAAACCTTAAAGGGAGTGTGCTACTCACATCGCTTAGTTGGGGTTATTGACACTGGTCTATAGAACACAATTTTCTGAATTGAACCACTACATCATTTCTCCAGATTCACCCCTAGTTGCTGAGATATCAAAGACTCAGGAAATTTGCTTGGGTGCAAAAGTTAATCGGGTAGGACTCCAGATAGGCTCCCAACTACTAAAGCATTGCAACTATCGATTAGAACTGCTAGCATATCGTTATCACCGGCCAATAGCAATTCTAACAAACAGCTTGTGGCGCTGATAGCAGTGCCGAACAACAGAGGCCTGGGCGGCATCATGCTTGCATGCATCATGCTTGTCTTAGGTGCGTCGTTCACACTATCAATTTGTTACCTCTGTTTACCTTCACCATAGGGGGAATAGATTTTTTTGATATCGAAACAAAAAATTATCGCAAACAATATAAGTGGAAAATTCAATAAAAGGGGCTCCAGATGTGAATTTCATCGTATCCAACCATCACGAACAATAGCTACTTATCGTAGGAAAAAATAATTTTGAACAGTTCAAAACAGTAGGCCCACTCCCTTTAACTAGATCTAAGTAAAGGCTCGTGACACATAATCGCTATGAGTGCACCTAAAACTAGACTAAATTTCTAATCCTTAAAGTAAACTAGAATACTAAATACACCTTTATTATCCTAATTTCTAAAAAAATATCTACTTAGCCAACCCTGCAACTAATAACACAGAAAATAAGGACTAAGACAATTTTTTTGGCGCACACAGCTTAGAATGAAAAGTCCTTTAAAAAGCAAGTAAGAGGTAACAGCTACCTCCCCCCCTACTATGAATGCTTAAAATAATACCTAAAACGATCCACAAAACTAAATATCTAATCCTTATATCTAATCTAATGTGGTTCACAAAAAAACACACAACAACAGAGCTAATCCAACAGCTACTTAGCTTGTCTAAAGCGGTGTTCAGATTAATGGCAATACCCACTGCTTCTGGTAACAGTAGGTGTTGACCTCCTTCCTGTTCAACATTACAAACATCCTTCAAGACATATACTCTGCAAAGCAACAAGACACTGGCCAATAGAGCCTGTTCACCATGACGTCACTGATTGGAAGTGGTGTCCAACAGCTGACTGTGTTAATGTTAAAGGCCATATGGGAAGATTTTCATATCTAGAACGTGGTGAGAATGGGCTTTGATTATGTGATAAGTTGTTTAAATGTGTAAGGTGGATTTTCCCTCATTTTTACCACCTAACAAACTAATTTTTTCAATGACAAGCACTTGGAATTAGGTATTTGAGTAGTTATCAGTTCACCTTAACACAATCACATGCCTCCAATGAAGTACAAATGACCTTTTCCCCTTGTTCGATCAAATTTGGTAAACATTGAAAAATGTCTATGGAAACAAATGTGACGAAGACAACGTAAAGTGCATAATAATGTAAAATAGATTGAGGTACTCGTCACCTAACACCATAATATGACTGAAATCGGCGCCACCAAAACCAAAAGCTCACATTGCTACGTTTTTTTGTGAATGTAACACCCCTGCCCCCCCATACATGACCGCCTCATTAATATTTATACGTCAATTGTGACGTTGCCTGGTTTTTACTGAATGCAATGTTTTAGTGATAAAAATGAGGAAAATCCAAATACCCATAAAACAAGTTTCATCACAATAATTGACGCCATTTCCTCCCACATATATAGGTAAGAAAATCTTCCCTATGGGCTTTGGTTAACATTAGCGCAGTCAGCTGTTGGAACACTTTCCCCCAGTGATGTCAGAGTGAACAGCTCTATGGTTCACTGCTATCATGGCCAGAATGACGCATCTGACCCAAGGTGGTAAGGTAAGATTGCGGCCATGTTCACTATCACTGCAGAATGGCGCATCTGCACAATCAAAATACATATGTGGACACAATTTGATGTGTCAACTTCCTAATGTGATTGGGCTCATTGTTCAACATATGTCAGTAGCAAAAAGTTTGGTAATACAACATGTTTGGCATCAGGACAGTTTCCCTACCTCTTGAAACTGGGGGCAGTCGGGAGATCAGTCTTCAGAGGGCCATGGGCCCCTTAACGAGGAAAGGCTCTGAAATCTGATTTCGCCCTTCAAAGATGTTTTGGTTTGGCAGAGTTTTTGACATCATGTCTACAACATTGGATGGAAAGAATTAACTTCATTTGGATAATCTGGCCCCTCTCAAAACCCACTGCTAAATCCTGCCCTTGCTAGCAACACCAGACAGGAGAGATCACTGTTCAATCAAGCACGAAGGAGTTCAAGTTCATGAAAGTGTGGAAAACCGCTCACATAACAATACTATTAGTGCAATGGATACAATCGGCACAAAATCACGCAAAACCACATTACTCACTCAAAAGGTTGAACACAGTGGCAATTTTCACTTCTCCCCATGAACATGCACGTCCGGCTTGCATCCCAAGTTCTGGCGCCCACAAATCAAGCAGAAACATTGAAAACTGTGCAGATCAAACCGCAAGTACACCTTCCATACTTCCTTTCGCGCAAAAACATACTTAAAAAGGTTCATTTAGGTTCTACAAATGTGATGGACATGTACCTACAGCATGGATTAACGATCGCGCACAGTATAGCTATTGAGGTAAATCTGCGACAAGTGACGGTCAGAGTGCTAATGCAATTGAACACCCTAAATCAAAAAGTCTGGAGCTACTTCAAGCACCATAATCTTTGGCAGCCTGTGGTAGTTAGTCCTCGTACGGTACTGAAAACATATCACATTTTATTAAGTAACGTTATTGTGCTAGCGTAAGTATACTGTACGGACTCATAATGTTACCACACATAAAGTACTTCATGTACCACCTATAATATTCTTAAAGGTAATAATGACCTTTTGATTTTGTTAGCAACAATTCTTAGGCTCCCGTTATATTTTTAAAATTATTTTAATTAATTTAGGATTAATAAAATTATTCCAAATTAAAAGTTGTAAGTTTTGGAAGGAAATACAAAAACAAGTACCTTGTGTACATCATGAAGGTCATGGACAAATTCGTCTCTCTCTACCATTGTTATACATCGAGTGCGGCATTTGTGGAGCCTCTTGTGACTTTCCGATCCAAACTGAGCGCTGCTCGGACACCACTAGTAGCGCTTTCGTTCTCCATGGCAAACAGGCGTCAGCCAATCAAAAGCCAGAAATGGAATACGTTCTGCTTTTCATTGCTCACGCCTGGTTGCCATGGAGAACGAAAGCGCTACTAGCGTGCGTTCGAGCAGCGCTCTGATCCGTGAAGCAATCCGTGAAGCATCCGTGATGCATGACTGACTATCAGTATGTCATGAATAACAACACATGCAAACTATACCAACTCGAATAAAATAGAGCGGAATGATTGAACCCCAGCAAGCTAGTATTCGCAAAGCCTCGGCACTGCGCTACAATGGCAAAAGGTGAGGGAAAATTGCATATTGGATACAATATTATTACGTCCACAAGTTTCCTGTAGTGTCAACTACTATGGATATACAGTGATAAAATAACCTTTAAATGGATTAACAAGAAAAATTAAACTTAAAACAATCATTTGAATAAGTCTTTAATTAGCTTTCCAACTCGAATCAGATATATTTTGCAATGCTACACAAGAATGGCACAATGACGTCATAACAAAGCTGCTACGTGGACTTGGGTATACTAATCAGGAACATTTCGCCAAGTGCGCCGAGGATGGTTAAGTGCGCCGAGAACTGAGAAATGACCTTTGTAAAACAAATCGCCGACGCTAAATAGGTCGCCGTCGATGTGCATCGATGAGCTTCTGATTTAATTGCCAGTTTTGTTTTATTGTTCGTTAGTTTTTTGGAAAATTTTATTTTTCATTGATAAAATAAAGCATCAGTGTTATATACAGCCACAGACAAACTATACACAACTCCTATGTTGAAAACAAATGAATCGAATTGCAAAAATTGAGGGTCGCAACCACTAACTATGCCGGTGATGTGCATCGATGAGCTTCCGATTTTATTGCCACTTTTTCAATCGCTGTTGGTTTTAGAGATCGCCGGGCATATAATCAAACAAGCAGAACGGCACAATATATTTTTCCACTCCTTTGCGTAAAAAAATAATACGGGAAAAGCCCGCAGTTTGATGAGGACCAAAATACTTGACAAAAAGTCAGAAAATAGTGCAAGTACCGGTCGTTAAAAGTGTTGAACGCTATCAACCTTTAACTTGAAATACTTTCGGTAGGAAAGTTTTCATGCAAAATGTGAGAATTTACAAAATATTTAGATCTCGTCTGGCGATTTCAAGTGCTAACTCCATTTTAGTGGAAAAAAAGGTCATTATTTCCCTTAAAGAGGGAAATAATGACCTTTTGTTTTTGTTAGCAACAATTTCTTAGGCTCCCGTATATTTTTAAAATAATTTTATTTAAATTTAAGAATATAAATAAAATTATTCCACATTCAAAGTTGTAAGTTTGGAAGAAATACAAAACAAGTACCTTGTGTTAGCATCATGAAGGTCATTGGACAATTCGTCCTTCCTACCATTGTTACATCGAGTGCGGCATTTGTGGAGCCTCTGTGACATTTCGATCAAACTGAGCGCTGCACGGCACCCCGCTAGTAGCGCTTTCGTTCTCCATGGCAACCAGGCGTCAGCCAATCAAAGCAGAATTGGAATACGTTCTGGCTTTTCATTGGGCTCACGCCTGGTTGCCATGGAGACGAAAGCGCTACTAGCGTGCGTTCGAGCAAGCGCTCTGATCCGTGAAGCAATCCAGTGGAAGCATCCGTGATGCATGACTTGACTATCAGTATAAGTCATGATAACAACACATGCAAACTATACCAACTCGAATAAAAATAAGAGCGGAATGAATTGAACCCCAGGCAAGCTAGTATTCGCAAAGCACTCGGCACTGCGCCACAATGGCAAAAGGTGGGGGAAATGCCATTTGATTAAATATTATTACGTCACAAGGTTTCTGAAGTGTCAACTACTAAGAAATACAGCTGATAAAATACCTTTAATAATGATTAACAAGAAATTTCAAACTTAAAAAACAATCATTTGAATAAGTCTTAGAACTAGCTTTCAACTCGAAATCAGATATATTTGCAATGCTACACAAGAATGGCACATTGACAGTCATTAACAAAGCCTGCTACGGGACTTTGGGTATTCTAACAGCAACAACTCGCCAAGGCGCGCGAGATGGGTTAAGTGCGCCGAGAAGGCATGACAATGGACTTTGTAAACAAATCGCCGACTGCTAAATAGGTCGCCCGTCGATGTGCATCGATGAGCTATTCTGATATAATTGCCAGTTTTGTGTATTGTTCGTTAGTTTTTATGGGAAAAATTATTATTTTTCATGATAAAAATAAAGCAATAGTGTTATATACAGCCACAGACAAACTATACACAACTCCTAATGTTGAAAACAAATGAATCGAATTGCACAAATTGAGGGTCGCAACCAACTAACTATGCCGCGTTGATGTGCATCGATGAGCTTCCGATTTTATTTGCCACTTTTTCCAATCGCTGTTAGTTTTAGAAGATCGCCGGGCATATGAATCACAACAAGCAGAACGCACAATAATTTCTCCACTCCATTGCGTAAAAAAAAAAATTACGGGAAAAGCCCGTCCAGTTTCGATGAGGGGACCAAAAGTACTTGACAAAGGTCAGAAATAGTGCAAGTACCGGTCGTTTAAAAGTGTGAACGCTTATCAACTTTAACTTGAAAATATCTTTCGGTAGGAAAGTTTTCATGCAAAATGTGATGAATTTACAATATATTTTGATCTCGTCTGGCGATTTCAAGTGCTAACTCCATTTTAGTGGAAAAAGGTCATTATTTCCCTTTAAGACGCTGACGTCCCACAGTTCTTCGTAGGTCATGGAGTCACTGTCGACAACCGCGAGTCAGTCAATACATTTGCCACAATGATGTGCTTGTCTAGTCTACCATGTCTGAAGATGGAACTTTAACCCGCGCCGTGCCGGTGCTCGGCACCACCTTCGCCGTGCCGCGTGGGGTGGTGTTTAAAGGAAATAGTTCACCTTTGGAATTTTTTTCAGAACACGATTTTATTATATTTTTTAATACAGTTTCTTTTTTTCTTTTCAAAAATGGTCCTGCATCGCGCCAATTCAGGGACAGAAGGTCGTAAATTATTAATGTTATTGGTGTGCGTTATTGGTCTGCGCATGCTCAGACCAGTGCTGGTGTAAGATTATTATGGACGCACTAAATTCCAAGGCTACGTTGGGGTGATAGTGGCTCGGCCTGAGAGGGTCAACGGCAGGGAGCCGGCCGGCCGATCCGCACGTGACCTCAGGCGGGGAAAGCCTGGCGGGCTGAGCTCAGGTGCGAGGGCCGGTTAGATCGAGGCATTTCTCGTGGCGGCCTCGTCGGGACGACATCTTCAGATTTCTTGTCCCCATCAAAATTAACGCTGCGACACCCAGGTGTCGCAGAAGTCCTGACACTAAGTCCAGAGCTCTTTCGAGTATAAAGGTCAGTCGGTGCGGAGCGCGTGATCTGAGCTACGCTCTGGAGTCCCGCATTACAATATCAATGGGCAAGGTGCGGTCTGAGCGTAGACGGGTGTGGTGCGGCGCGTATGGTGTACATTGGGTGCGACGGCGAATTGGAGAAGTGAGAATACCATGTCCGTGAAGTTAGCGTCGGATTCGGATTCAAATTCAGCGTCGAGTAGCGATTCGCTTAAAAATTGGTTACAGGTCAATTGGGGCTCGCTGATCACGAAAATAACATTTATTTTGACATTCAAGGTCATCTTCAAGGTATTTTCAGGTCAAAGGACGGGGCGCCTCAAAACGCTTTAAGGGTTGCTCCAATTGCAAAAATAATGGTCTCAATCGATTCCCCGGGTCCATATCTAACCTCCGCATTGGCAACCTCACGCGTGCCTTATATTCTTGAGACCATAAAGGTTCGCAAAGGACGGGGCGCCTCAAAACGCCCTAACGGCTGTTCCAATTGCAAAAACAATGGTCTCAGTCAATTCCTCAGGTCCATATCTAACCTCCGCATTAGAAACCTCACGCGTGCCTCATATCCTTGAGACCATAAAAGGTTCTCAAAGGACGGGGCGCCTCAAAACGCCTTGAAGGGTTGCTCCAATTGCAAAATAATGGTCTCAATCGATTCCCCGGGTCCATATCTAACCTCCGCATTGGCAACCTCACGCGGTGCCTTATATCCTTGAGACCATAAAAGGTTATCAAAGGACGGGGCGCCTCAAACGCCCTTAACGGCTGTTCCAATTGCAAAACAATGGTCCTCAGTCGATTCTTCAGGTCCATATATAACCTCCGCATTAGAAACCTCACGCGTGCTTCATATCCTTGAGACCATAAAAGGTTATCAAAGGACGGGGCGCCTCAAAACGCCTTTAAGGGTTACTCGAATTGCAAAAATAATGTCTCAATCGATTCCCTGGGTCCATATCTAACCTCCGCATGGGCAACCTCACGCGTGCCTTATATTCTTGAGACCATAAAAGGTTCTCAAGGACGGGGCGCCTCAAAACGCCCTTAACGGCTGTTCCAAATTGCAAAAACAATGGTCTCAGTCGATTCCTCAGTCCATATCTAACCTCCGCATTAGAAACCTCACGCGTGCCTCATATCCTTGAGACCATAAAAGGTTCTCAAAGGACGGGGCGCCTCAAAACGCCTTTAAGATTAGCTCAATTGCAAAAAAATAATGGTCTCAATCGATTCCCCGGGTCCGTGAGGTTGCCAATGCGGAGGTTAGATATGGACCAGGGGAATCGACTGATACCAATATTTTTGCAATTGGAGCAACTCTTAAAGGCGTTTTGAGGCGCCCCGTCTTTGAGAACCTTTATGGTTTCAAGGATATGTGCACGCGTGAGGTTTCCAATGCAGAGTTAGATATGGACCTGAGGAATCGAATGAGACCATTGTGTTTGCATTTGGAGCAACCATTAAGGGCGTTTTGAGGTCCTTTGAGAACCTTTATGGTCTCAAGGACATGAGGAACGCGTGAGGTTTCTAATGCGGAGGTTAGATATGGACCTGAGGAATCGACTGAGACCATTGTTTTTGCAATTGGAACAGCCGTTAAGGGCGTTTGAGGTGCCCCGTCCTTTGAGAACCTTTTTATGGTCTCAAGGATATAAGGCACGCGTGAGGTTGCCAATGCGGAGGTTATATATGGATGCGGGGAATCGATTGAGACCATTATTTTTGCAATTGGAGCAACCCTTAAAGGCGTTTTGAGGCGCCCCGTCCTTTGAGAACCTTTTATGTTCTCAAGGATATGAGGCACGCGTGAGGTTTCTAATGCGGAGGTTAGATATGGACCTGAGGAATCGACTGAGACCATCTTTTTTTTGCAATTTGGAACAGCCGCTAAGGGAGTTTTTGAGGCGCCCGTCCTTTGAGAACCTTTTATGGTCTCAAGGATATAAGGCACGCGTGAGGCTGCCAATGCGGAGGTTAGATATGGATCCGGGGAATCGATTGATACCATTATTTTTGCAATTGGAGCAACCCTTAAAGGCGTTTTGAGGCGCCCCGTCCTTTGAGAACCTTTTATGGTCTCAAGGATATGAGGCACGCGTGAGGTTTCTAATGCGGAGGTTAGATATGGACCTGAGGAATCGACTGAGACCCATTGTTTTTGCATTGAACAGCCGTTAAGGGCGTTTTGAGGCGCCCCGTCCTTTTGAGAACCTTTTATGGTCTCAAGGATATAAGGCACGCATGAGGTTGCCAATGCGGAGGTTAGATATGGACCTGAGGAATGGACTGAGACCATTGTTTTTGCAATTAGAACAGCCGTTAAGGGCGTTTTGAGGCGCCCCGTTCTTTGAGAACCTTTTATGGTCTCAAGAAAATAAGGTACGCGTGAGGTTTCTAATGCAGAGGTTAGATATGGACCTGAGGAATCGACTGAGACCATTGTTTTT
>JAXIVJ010012125.1:0-22500 GCA_036785665.1 Chirona hameri | reverse complement strand
TCAGCATGAATTAAGGGAGGAAATTATCCGCGGTAAATGACATCTGAAATAGGATCGCACCTTAGGCGCAACTATCTGTATCTCGTTCGAAATATTCACACGGCGACAGCCGAGACGGACCAGAGCACCAGTGACGTCACGCTAATGCTTGTGATTGGGACTCTAAATTCCCCGGATGACTCTACCGTCCTCTATCACCCTGGGACTCTACCCAAGGCCATATATAGGAGGTAGAGTCATCCGGCGATTCTAGGTGATCATGACGTCAGAGCGTGACGTCATGTGTATGCACCGGCCTCTTCCGCTATTGCAGTTTATGCTATTTTGGGAGAAATAAATACCGTCTAGCTCAAAAAGTAAAAAGGTTACGAAAAGCGAAAGACAACGTTGGAAAGCTCAAAGCAAGGCGAATCGACATCTTTTGAATTATTTTAGGCTCAGGTCAATATTGAGGTCACTAGAGGTCATCAAAGGTCAGGGCCTTGTTCACGGTCCCCCTGCCGTTCGGCGGTCACCAGCTGAGGCTCTAAGCCCCGCCCCTTCGATGAACTTTGATTTGACCTAAACCACATGCAATTGGTATGAATCGACGAGTTCTGACGAGGCGAACACGATGACATCAAAATCATTGCTGTTTCTACATTTGTCAAAAAGTTATTTGCGAAAACCCGTTTTAACCGACCGCAGACGACATGCGCCAGAATTGACTACTGGGGTGACGTCATAAGTATAAGTGGACACGTTACGGAGATAGGATGACACCCCCTACTCTACCTCCCGTATACGGCCTTGAGTCTCACCTGCAGTGAATCGTTTCGGTGTTATTGTGGAAACGTTCGTGTTTTATCGTTAGAATCGATAACTCTGGAAGGTGTTTCACTGAAGTGATTTGTTATTAGTTAGAAACTCGCTTGTTAAACACCTTCACCGGTTCCCCTTTGCTGCAACCATGGGGAAAGGTTTTAACAATTATATGTGCAAGAAGTTCTTTCACCCTGGATCTATAGACAATTTGAAGAGGGTATGGATGGCTCAACAGACAACAGAAGCTGAACAGACAAAGCAAGATGAACTCAAAGCCCAATATGACAAAGAACAAGAGTTGTACAACAACAAAGCACTACTTGCTAAGGGAGAAAACAAAGAAAAACTGAGCTTGAATTTCATGTACGAACCTCCTGCTGGAATGAAGAAGGAACGTGAAAGGGAGGATGGAGAACCTGAGTACAAATTTGAGTGGCAAAGAAAATACAATGGCCCAAGAGAAAGCTACTTGTCCAAAGATGATGACACCATAAGAGACCAGCCATTTGGAATTCAGGTTAGAAATGTGAGGTGTATCAAGTGCAAGAAGTGGGGTCATATCAATACAGATAAGGAGTGTGAGCTGTACACTGCTCCATGGGAACTTATCAATCCCACAACATCCACTGACCCACTTGAACTGATGCGCGGCATGCGTGATAATGGACTGGCTTTGAAAGCTGGTGTTGTTGAAGGAACAGAGCAAATTCCTGTCAATCAACTAGTGGCGTCAGATGATGGGGCTAGTGAGGAAGAGACAGAAGAAATGAAGTTCATCAAGTCTCTTTCTCAAAAGGATAAGCTGAAACTACTCAAAAAGCTGTCCAAGCTTCAGAAAAAAAAGAAGCAGAAGAAAAAGTCTAAATCAAAGAGGGATTCATCTGATTCAGATTCATCATCTGATGATGACAGTAAGACAGACGGTAAACCAAGCCGGAAAAAAACAAAATCCAGTAACCACTCAGAGCGGGAGCACAGCCACATGAGAGCTGGTGAAAGGCAAAGAAGGCACAGTTCATCAGACAGTGAAAGAGGTCACAAGCTGAGTAGGAAGGAATTGGAAAACAGGAAGGAGAAGAGGGACAAGGATGGGATGTATACAACAAAGTACATCAAACAAGAAGATGAGAAAAAGGACAAAAGGGGAAGACAGAAAACTCCTGACAGTGATTTGAACTCCAAGCATCATGGCAGAAGTAAAGGGAGACATGAGAGGGAAGGTGAAAGCAAGAGGGGACGTAAACGCTCAGGCAGTGGAAGTAGCTCTCCAGACAGGAAGAGAGCATCACATGAGGAAAGAGACAGAAAGGACAGCAGAAAAAGCAAAAGTTTACTCAAATGATGAGACATCTTACAAGAAGATAAAGAGGGAGGCTGATGATGACCCTTCTCAGTGGGAAAAACAATCTGAAAGAGGAAACAAATCTGAGAAAAGGAGGCATTCTTCAAGCCGCAGCTGTTCTCCAGAAAACAACAGAAGAGATTCCAGGAGGTAGGATGAAGGCATGGAAATAATGCACTCATGTCCATGTTTAGATGCATGTGAGGCCTGGAATGTTTTCAAAGCTAGATTAAGCCAAATTCAAAATCGGCATATACCCCTCAGGCACAAACGTAACAGAACCAAGGGCAATCCAGTTTGGCTTACCCCAGAAGTAAGGAGTGCTATACAAGCTAAAAGAAGTGCATTTGGCATTTTGAAGGGATCTTCACTAGATATAAATCAGAAGGCCTACCAGAATGCAAGAAATTCAGTTAAGAAAAAGGTCAGAGCAGCTAAAAGGGCAAAGGAACTTGATTTAGCTAGACATTGTAATGCAGATAGTAAGAAGTTCTTCAGTTTTTATAAGTTAAGTACAGTTTCCAAAAATATAGGTCCATTTAAGGTAGATGATGTGTTAGTTAGCAAGGACAGTGAAATGGTTGAAGTGCTTAATGATCAGTTTCAATCTGTCTTTACTATCGAGGACCAGAGTAGTATTGCAGCACTTCAGCCTGAGCTAGAGACAGAGGAGACTATAGGAGAGCTAGGTGGCATAAGTAGTGAACTTGTTCTAGAATATCTAAAGAAAGTAAGGCCTAACAAGGCAGAAGGACCTGATGAAATCCATGCTAGACTTTTAAGAGAATCTGAAAGGGAGTTGTCGGTTCCATTAGCCATAATATTTTCTAAATCACTTGCAGATAGTAAAATTCCACTTGATTGGAAAAGAGCAAATGTTGTTCCTATTCATAAAAAGGGAGATAGAAGTAAAGAGGAAAACTATAGACCAGTTAGTCTGACCTCATTAGTCTGCAAGGTGCTTGAATCAATCATCAAAGATAAGATTGTTGAATTCTTGGAGCAAAATGAACTCATCAAAGATACACAGCATGGCTTTAGGAAGGGCCGTTCTTGTTTAACTAATCTTCTGGAGTTTTTGGATGTTGCAACAGATAGCGTTGATCAGGGTAAACAGCTAGATGTAGCTTTTCTTGATTTCAGTAAAGCATTTGACAAAGTCCCCCATACAAGACTGGGGTTGCAACTTAAAATTCATGGGATCAGGGGCAAGATTCTGGATTGGATAGAAACGTGGCTTTCAGGACGCCAGCAAAGGGTTATATTGAATGGGTGCCAATCACAATGGAAGGAGGTTCTCAGTGGGGTTCCACAGGGCTCAGTCCTGGGCCCATTGCTTTTTATAATATTTGTGAATGCAATTGAGAACAGTATAGACAGCAAAGTCTTGAAATTTGCAGACGATCTAAAAGTTGTCAGGATTATTAGAGGAAAACATGATCAGGATGTTTTTCAATCAGATCTGGACAAGCTAGTTGAGTGGTCTGAAGCATGGCAGATGAAATTCAATTTGAGTAAATGTAAGATTATGCACGCTGGACGGGTTAGCAGTAAACATAGGTATGAAATGGGTGGGCAGAAAATGGAGCAGATTGAAAAGGAAAGAGATTTAGGTGTCGTGGTAAACAATAGACTATCAGCGTCAGACCAGGTTGTAGAAGCTAGGAAAAAGGCACTTAGAATGCTAGGGGCCATTAACAGAAATGTTTCCTACAAGAGTGAAAAGGTAATAACAAAACTGTATTGTGCATACGTTAGACCACATTTGGAGTATTGTGTACAAGCCTGGTCTCCAACATATGAGAAAGATTGCTGGTTGTTAGAAAGAGTTCAAAAAAGGGCAACAAAAATGATTAATTGTCTTGGTAGTTTACCTTATGAAGATAGATTAAGGAAATTGGGTATGTTTTCACTTAGATATAGAAGGCTAAGAGGAGATCTAATTGAAGTCTTCAAATTTGTAAATAGTCAGCATTCTGGATATTTAAAGGGTATGTTTGAGTTCAATAGGGAAAATCGAGGTAGAGGTCATCAGCATAAACTCATTATGAAACAAAGTAGGACTAGGCTACGACAGTCATTTTTCAGTAGAAGGGTTGTAGGTCATTGGAATATGCTACCAGGGGATGTCGCTGATGCAGTGACACTTGCTTCCTTCAAAATTAGATTAGATAAATACTTTACAGAGAAGGGATTAGTTCATAAATACTCGTGGGATTAGCCTTCTTTTATGCAGGTAGAGTAAGGTGATTTGAAGGGGTGAGACTGGTGGGGGGGGGGGGGGGGTGCAACCTCGGATGGGCCCAAGAGGCTCTTTGTTGCACTTTTCTTTTATGTCTTTATGTCTTTATGTATGTTGTCACTGTATATATGTAGCATAACTTGATCAACTCTAGGCTGGCAATTTCTCTGATGACTGCATCCCCACTTATGGGATGATGTAATCTTGATGAATCAACATTGACCTTTTTGTCTGAATGACACTGGTGTTACATTTTGAAGCAAAATTCGTTTAATAATAGTAGTGTTTTGTGAATATTTGCCAACCTTTGTCAAACAATTTACAATAGTTTATCTTATTTTGTCATTGTGAGTTGGTACTTGAGCAGAGAATCATGTAATCTTCTGTTCATCAGTATCAGTCTATGTTTCAGGAATCCGTTGTGGCTTATTCAGAAAGGCTCATTGGTTTTTGATTGTCATGTGTTAAGGTGGGCTCATTGTTTTCTTTTTACTGTCGTGTGTCTGCATCATTATGCTGTTCACATGCACAATGTGTGCAATGTTTGTCATGTGTCATGCATGTTCCTTATGTTGTAAATAAAAAAAGGAGCTGATAGTGTGCAAGTGTGCGAATTCGGCCGGCTGACAGTACACAGTGACACACCCGCGAATTGAATGGAGTGTTTAGCACTGAATAATAAAGCATACGTCGTCATTTCCGACTCCATTTCGTAGTTTGTATCAATTTAAGCGTATTGCATCGTATTGGTACCAGTATACGCGTATTGTATCATTGAGAGAGGTATATATTTATCTACCTACACGGTACACAGTACATGCACATACAGATACTCATACACATTCGCATACCCCCCCAGCACGACGTACTAATTGGCGACACATCTTTTGTATTGTTACATATACATGACCATTGACCAGTCCACTGCCATAGTGGCGCCAACCATGACTGCTTCCACCGCTACAGTAGCGCCACCTATAACATTTGCACTTCACTCCTCACTCACTATCCACAGCTTGACCAGGTTATAGTCTACTGCCGAGGCGAGCAGGCCCCTCTCCGTGGACTCCAACTGACCGCGTTCACTTCTCGGTCGTGCGCGCGCGGCACACAGACCACCATAATGAAGCTAGCTGTTTCGCCGTCGCCTCCGGACTCCTCCGCGACGACGCGCACGGCGTCGTCTCCGCAGGTGGTGGTATTCAGCCCCGCCAGGGGGCACCAGGCCACGTCGTACACGGAGCTGGGATGGCACCCGAACAGGAGCGCCACGCAAGTCCACTTATCAGGCGGCTCCGTCTCGGCCCAGACGTGCACCGTGCCGCCGTCCGAGGCGGAGGCGTGACGACGCCCGGTCGCGTCCCAAGATATCGCCCACATGGTGGAGCTGTGGCCCCGGAGCAGCGAGCACGGTACCCGTCACCCAGTTGACGCCCGTCGCCCCGGAACAGCCGCACCGTGCCGCCGCAGCCGTACGAGGCGAGCCGGTCCACCACGGGGCTCCAAGCCACACTCTTCACGTCCTGTAACAGGGGCGGATACAGGGGGGGGAGGCGGTCGCCCCCCCCCCCCGCGCCCTTCTCCACGGTCTACCGACGGCCCTCTCAGGCCTACCGGAAGCTCCCCTCAGGCCTACCGGTGGCTCCCCTCAGGCCTACCGGAGGCTCCCCTCAGGCCTACCGGAGGCTCCCCTCAGGCCTACCGGAGGCTCCCCTCCGGCCCACCGGAGGCTCCCCTCCCCTCCGGCCTACCGGAGGTTCCCCTCCCCTCCGGCCTACCGGAGGTTCCCCTCCCCTCAGGCCTACCGGAGGCCGGGCGTGCGAGCCGCCGACTCACTCGCGTGTCCGACTCTGTCGTCGCGTGCGCCGCGTCGGGCCACTGCCTCCTGCCACAGCCCTCACCGCTCAAAAAGTAGTCTGCGAATCGCTCGCGGGCACCGTCGGCGGCGCGGGAATGTGTGTTGGTGGCCATGCGACCGGAGTACCGCACTCCGAGCGAGCGGCCCTTCTGCCTCCACGCACCCAACGAGACACCTAGCCGTCGCGCTCCCCTCCCCGGTCTACCGAGGGCCCGCTCAGGCCTACCGGAGGCTCCCCTCAGGCCTACCGGAGGCTCCCCTGAGGCCTACCGGAGGCTCACCTCAGGCATACCGGAGGCTCCCCTCAGGCCTACCGGAGGTTCCCCTCCCCTCAGGACATCAGCTCCATCAGACAATGTGGACAGGGCAGACATCAGCTCCAACAGACAATGTGGACAGGGCAGACATCAGCTCCATCAGACAATGTGGACAGGGCAGACATCAGCCTCACTGGATACTGTGGACAGGGCAGACATCAGCTCCATCAGACAATGTGGACAGGGCAGACATCAGCTCCATCAGACAATGTGGACAGGGCAGACATCACTCAATCAGACAATGTGGACAGGGCAGACATCAGCTCCATCAGACAATGTGGACAGGGCGACATCACCTCCACTGGATACTGTGGACAGGGCAGACATCACTCCATCAGACAATGTGGACAGGGCAGACATCAGCTCCATCAGACAATGTGGACAGGGCAGACATCAGCTCCACCAGACAATGTGGACAGGGCAGACATCAGCTCCATCAGACAATGTGGACAGGGCAGACATCAGCTCCACTGGATACTGTGGACAGGGCAGACATCAGCCTCACTGGATACTGTGGACAGGGCAGACATCACTCCATCAGACAATGTGGACAGGGCAGACATCAGCTCTATCAGACAATGTGGACTGGGCAGACATCAGCTCCACCAGACAATGTGGACAGAGCAGACATCAGCTCCACTGGACAGGGCAGACATCAGCTCCACCAGACAATGTGGACAGGTCAGACATCAGCTCCACTGGACAGGGCAGACATCAGCTTCATCAGACAATGTGGGCAGGGCAGACATCAGCTCCACCAGACAATGTGGACAGGTCAGACATCAGCTCCACTGGACAGGGCAGACATCAGCTCCACCAGACAATGTGGACAGGGTAGACATCAGCTCCACCAGACAATGTGGACAGGGCAGACATCAGCTCCACCAGACAATGTGGACAGGGCAGACATCAGCTCCATCAGAAAATGTGGACAAGGCAGACATCAGCTCCACCAGACAATGTGGACAGGGCAGACATCAGCTCTAACAGACAATGTGGACAGGGCAGACAGCTCTATCAGACAATGTGGACAGGGCAGACATCATCTCTACCAGACAATGTGGACAGGGCAGACATCAGCTCCACCAGACAATGTGGACAGGGCAGACATCAGCTCCACTGGACAGGGCAGACATCAGCTCCATCAGACAATGTGGACAGGACAGACATCAGCTCCATCAGACAATGTGGACAGGGCAGACATCAGCTCCATCAGACAATGTGGACAGGGAAGACATCAGCTCCATCAGACAATGTGGACAGGGCAGACATCAGCTCCACCAGACAATGTGGGCAGGGCAGACATCAGCTCCACTGGACAGGGCAGACATCAGCTCCATCAGACAATGTGGACAGGGCAGACATCAGCTCCACCAGACAATGTGGACAGGGCAGACATCAGCTCCATCAGACAATGTGGACAGGGCAGACATCAGCTCCACCAGACAATGTGGACAGGGCAGACATCAGCTCCATCAGACAATGTGGACAGGGCAGACATCAGCTCCACCAGACAATGTGGACAGGGCAGACATCAGCTCCACCAGACAATGTGGACAGGGCAAACATCAGCTCCACTGGACAGGGCAGACATCAGCTCCACCAGACAATGTGGACAAGGCAGACATCAGCTCCACTGGACAGGGCAGACATCAGCTCCATTCAACAATGTGGACAGGGCAGACATCAGCTCCCCCAGACAATGTGGACAGGACAGACATCAGCTCCACTGGATACTGTGGACAGGGCAGACATCAGCTCCACCAGACAATGTGGACATGGCAGACATCAGGTCCACCAGACAATGTGGACAGGGCAGACATCAGCTCCACCAAACAATGTGGACAGGGCAGACATCAGCTCCACTGGACAGAGCAGACATCAGGTCCACCAGACAATGTGGACAGGGCAGGCATCAGCTCCACTGGATACTGTGGACAGGGCAGACATCAGCTCCACCAGACAATGTGGACAGGGCAGACATCAGCTCCACCAGACAATGTGGACAGGGCAGACATCAGCTCCACCAAACAATGTGGACAGGGCAGACATCAGCTCCACTGGACAGAGCAGACATCAGGTCCACCAGACAATGTGGACAGGGCAAACATCAGCTCCACTGGACAGAGCAGACATCAGCTCCATCAGACAATGTGGACAGGGCAGACATCAGCTCCACTGGATACTGTGGACAGGGCAGACATCAGCTCCATCAGACAATTGGGCAGGGCAGACATCAGCTCCACCAGACAATGTGGACAGGGCAGACATCAGCTCCACTGGACAGGGCAGACCTCAGCTCCATCAGACAATGTGGGCAGGGCAGACATCAGCTCCACCAGACAATGTGGACAGGGCAGACATCAGCTCTACCAGGCAATGTGGACAGGGCAGACATCAGCTCCATCAGACAATGTGGACAGGGCAGACATCAGCTCGACCAGACAATGTGGACAGGGCAGACATCAGCTCCACCAGACAATGTGGACAGGGCAGACATCAGCTCCACCAGACAATGTGAACGGGGCAGACATCAGCTCCACCAGACAATGTGGACAGGGCAGACTTCAGCTCCATCAGACAATGTGGACAGGGCAGACATCAGGTCCACCAGACAATGTGAACAGGGCAGACATCAGCTCCACCAGACAATGTGGACAGGGCAGACATCAGCTCCACTGGACAAGGCAGACATCAGCTCCACCAGACAATGTGGACAGGGCAGACATCAGCTCCATTGGATACTGTGGACAGGACAGACATCAGCCTCACTGGACAATGTGGACAGGGCAGACATCAGCTCCATCAGACAATGTGGACAGGGCAGACATCAGCTCCACCAGACAATGTGGACAGGGCAGACATCAGCTCCACCAGACAATGTGGACAGGGCAGACATCAGATCCACTGGACAGGGCAGACATCAGCTCCATCAGACAATGTGGACAGGGCGGACATCAGCTCCACCAGACAATGTGGACAGGGCAGACATCAGCTCCATCAGACAATGTGGACAGGGCAGACATCAGCTCCACCAGACAATGTGGACAGGGCAGACATCAGCTCCACTGGACAGGGCAGACATCAGCTCCACCAGACAATGTGGACAGGACAGACATCAGCTCCACTAGATACTGTGGACAGGGCAGACATCAGCTCCATCAGACAATGTGGACAGGGCAGACATCAGCTCCACCAGACAATGTGGACATGGCAGACATCAGCTCCACTGGATACTGTGGACAGGGCAGACATCAGCTCCACTGGACAATGTGGACAGGGCAGACATCAGGTCTACTGGACGGGACAGACATCAGCTCCATCAGACAATGTGGACAGGGCAGACATCAGCTCCACCAGACAATGTCGACAGGGCAGACATCAGCTCCACCAGACAATGTGGGCAGGGCAGACATAAGCTCCACCAGACAATGTGGACAGGGCAGACATCAGCTCCACTGGACAGGGCAGACATCAGCTCCATCAGACAATGTGGGCAGGGCAGACATCAGCTCCACCAGACAATGTGGACAGGGCAGACATCAGCTCCACTGGATACTGTGGACAGGGCAGACATCTGCTCCACTCGATACTGTGGACAGCGCAGACATCAGCTCCATCAGACAATGTGGACAGGGCAGACATCAGCTCCATCAGATAATGTGGACAGGGCAGACATCAGCTCCACTGGATACTGTGGACAGGGCAGACATCAGCCTCACTGGATACTGTGGAGCCTGCATTGTCAAGACCAACCAGAAGCTCCCTCATCTCCTTCTGCAGCTTATCTAACAAGTGAACTGTATATGCAAGATCATCTTGATCAACTGTGGCAGACATACGCCTTTCTTTCAATACATTGATCAGCCTGGTAGCCTTACCTCGCAGCCTGGTTCTTCGTTGCAACTCTTCCTCCATCTTGATTCAACAAAGAACACTTGCAAACAACTGAAGCTCAATGTTTGATAGGTTTAATCAAACCAAAGGCAAAGTAAGTAAGACAAAAGCAAAGACTGAAGAAGATCAGTCATCCGGCCCAGAAGACTATGTTGCAGTACAATAGCTGGTTCGGTCGGTTCGGTCTCAAAAAGCGCACTGCCGGCGCACAAACGGCCTGGTCGCCGGTCCCAGGTGCGTAGTTGCTGACCCCTCTGAGCAGTAAAGTAACCTTGCCTCTGAGCGGTGCGTGGTCGCCGGTCCCTTTGAGTGGTGCGTGGTCGCCGGTCCCTTTGAGCGGTGCGTGGTCGCCGGTCTCTCCGAGCGGTGCGCAGTTGTTGACCCCTCTGAGCGGTGCGAGGTCGCCGGTCCCTCCGAGCGGTGCGTGGTCGCCGGTCCCTCCGAGCGGTGCGTGGCGCCGGTCCCTCTGAGCGGTGCGTGATCGCCGGTCCCTCTGAGCGGTGCGTGGTCACCGGTCCCTCTGAGCGGTGCGTGATCGCCGGTCCCTCTGAGCGGTGCGTGATCGCTGGTCCCTCTGAGCGGTGCGTGGTCGCCGGTCCCTCTGAGCGGTACGTGGTCGCCGGTCCCTCCGAGCGGTGTGCGTTCGCCGGTCCCTCTGAGCGGTGCGTGGTTGCTGACACCTCCGAGCGGTGCGTGGTTGCCGGTCCCTCCGAGTGGTGCGTGGTTGCCGGTCCCTCTGAGCGGTGCGTGGTCGCCGGTCCCTTCGAGTGGTGCGTGGTTGCTGATCCATTTGAGTGGTACGTGGTCGCCGGTCCCTCTGAGCGGTGCGTGGTTGCCGGAACCCTGGGACTTTTAACAGTAAGAATGCAGCTGTCCAGTGAATAAAACATAAAATTTCGCGACGCTCCGTGGCGCAATTTAACAACAAATTATATTATATGCGGGTTACAAAAATTGTGCCGTTTCTCGGCGCATTTATGTGTTATGTTTCTATTTTTCTATATGACTGGGCAAAATAGTTCGCTTTAGCATTTTTTTACCGCACTTGTAAACGCACAATAATATGTTTAGAGGCCCACACCATAAGCAATGCGACGAATTGATGAGAATGAATATCCAGGGGATACAACTCAAAACCATCAAAAGGTACTACCAACCTAAGGTGGCTAAGAGTGCAGCCAAACCTGTAAGCACCCTAAAGCAGATAGCACGCAGTGCCAGTGTGGGTAATGTGTCATGTGTTTAGTGTAGTGTAGTGTTTGTGTTCCCTCACCTCTTCAAACATGCTCAAAATCTGCTCCTTTAATTGTCACTCCCTGAAAAGCTCATTGTCTGAGGTGCATTCAATCTGTGACATGCATGACATAGTGTTTTTACAAGAAACCTGGCTAGCTAAATTTGAATTACATATATTGAGCAACATTCACAAAGACTTCCTTGGTCAAGGAATCTCTGCATTTGACTCCTCTAGTGCACTTTTAAACGGCAGACCTTTTGGCGGTGTAGCTATCTTATGGAAGAAGACATTACAATCCAGTACAAAAGTAAATACTATAAACAAACGGGTGATGGAAATTGACATATTGACAAATTTGGGTACAGTGTCATTACTTAATGTGTATCTTCCAACAGACTATAGAGATTTGGAGAGCCATGACCAATTCTGCATGTATCTTGGACAGCTTGCTTGCACACTTGATGCTATTGGTACAAAAACAAACTACTTTGGTATAATTGGTGATTTCAATGCCAACAGTCATGGTTCAACCTTCTTTACTGAACACACAGAATTTTGTTCAGAAAATGACCTCCTCTTATCTGATCTAAATATCATAGGCCCCTCAAGAAACACGTACACTTTTGTCAGTGCTGCTCATGGGTCTACATCATGGCTGGATCACTGCATTTGCAGTCCTAGTCTGCACTCTGCCATCCAAAGTATATTTGTGAACTATGATATTAGTGTTACTGACCATATGCCATTAGTAATGGAGTTTATTTTACAACCTACTGTACTTGTGTCCCATGAGCCAGTTATCCCAAAGTTGTCAAAACCTTGCTGGAGCTCTGCAAATGCGCAAGATGTGATTGCATACAATCATTCAATTCATGGGGAGCTAGGCCCACTTTTCCACTTAATCATCAGAGAGCTTAGAACCATGTGTAGTACAAATTGTGAGCAGGGCTCACACTTAGCCAAAATATCAAACTGTTATAAAGCTTTAACAGATGCCATCACTTTCAGTGGGACTCGCTGTATTGTGCAAAAGCGGGTGCATCACAATAATCACCCTAAATCTGTTCCTGGATGGAATCACTCTGTAAAACTGTTGCATGAATTGGCCCGAAAGGCATTCCTGTACTGGAGGTCATGTGGCTCACCCAAAGAGGGTCATGTGGCTCTGCAGATGAGGCATAAAGACATAAAGACATAAAAGAAAAGTGCAACAAAGAGCCTCTTGGGCCCATCCGAGGTTGCACCCCCCCCCCCCCCCCCCATCCCCCCCCTCCACCAGTCTCGCCCCTTCAAATCACCTTACTCTACCTGCATAAAAGAAGGCTAATCCCACGAGTATTTATGAACTAATCCCTTCTCTGTAAAGTATTTATCTAATCTAATTTTGAAGAAAGCAAGTGTCACTGCATCAGCGACATCCCCTGGTAGCATATTCCAATGTCCTACAACCCTTCTACTGAAAAATGACTGTCGTAGCCTAGTCCTACTTTGTTTCATAATGAGTTTATGCTGATGACCTCTACCTCGATTTTCCCTATTGAACTCACACATACCCTTTAAATATCCAGAATGCTGACTATTTACAAATTTGAAGACTTCAATTAGATCTCCTCTTAGCCTTCTATATCTAAGTGAAAACATACCCAATTTCCTTAATCTATCTTCATAAGGTAAACTACCAAGACAATTAATCATTTTTGTTGCCCTTTTTTGAACTCTTTCTAACAACCAGCAATATTTCTCATATGTTGGAGACCAGGCTTGTACACAATACTCCAAATGTGGTCTAACGTATGCACAATACAGTTTTGTTATTACCTTTTCACTCTTGTAGGAAATATTTCTGTTAATGGCCCCTAGCATTCTAAGTGCCTTTTTCCTAGCTTCTACAACCTGGTCTGACGCTGATAGTCTATTGTTTACCACGACACCTAAATCTCTTTCCTTTTCAATCTGCTCCATTTTCTGCCCACCCATTTCATACCTATGTTTACTGCTAACCCGTCCAGCGTGCATAATCTTACATTTACTCAAATTGAGTTTCATCTGCCATGCTTCAGACCACTCAACTAGCTTGTCCAGATCTGATTGAAAAACATCCTGATCATGTTTTCCTCTAATAATCCTGACAACTTTTAGATCGTCTGCAAATTTCAAGACTTTGCTGTCTATACTGTTCTCAATTGCATTCACAAATATTATAAAAAGCAATGGGCCCAGGACTGAGCCCTGTGGAACCCCACTGAGAACCTCCTTCCATTGTGATTGGCACCCATTCAATATAACCCTTTGCTGGCGTCCTGAAAGCCACGTTTCTATCCAATCCAGAATCTTGCCCCTGATCCCATGAATTTTAAGTTGCAACCCCAGTCTTGTATGGGGGACTTTGTCAAATGCTTTACTGAAATCAAGAAAAGCTACATCCAGCTGTTTACCCTGATCAACGCTATCTGTTGCAACATCCAAAAACTCCAGAAGATTAGTTAAACAAGAACGGCCCTTCCTAAAGCCATGCTGTGTATCTTTGATGAGTTCATTTTGCTCCAAGAATTCAACAATCTTATCTTTGATGATTGATTCAAGCACCTTGCAGACTAATGAGGTCAGACTAACTGGTCTATAGTTTTCCTCTTTACTTCTATCTCCCTTTTTATGAATAGGAACAACATTTGCTCTTTTCCAATCAAGTGGAATTTTACTATCTGCAAGTGATTTAGAAAATATTATGGCTAATGGAACCGACAACTCCCTTTCAGATTCTCTTAAAAGTCTAGCATGGATTTCATCAGGTCCTTCTGCCTTGTTAGGCCTTACTTTCTTTAGATATTCTAGAACAAGTTCACTACTTATGCCACCTAGCTCTCCTATAGTCTCCTCTGTCTCTAGCTCAGGCTGAAGTGCTGCAATACTACTCTGGTCCTCGATAGTAAAGACAGATTGAAACTGATCATTAAGCACTTCAACCATTTCACTGTCCTTGCTAACTAACACATCATCTACCTTAAATGGACCTATATTTTTGGAAACTGTACTTAACTTATAAAAACTGAAGAACTTCTTACTATCTGCATTACAATGTCTAGCTAAATCAAGTTCCTTTGCCCTTTTAGCTGCTCTGACCTTTTTCTTAACTGAATTTCTTGCATTCTGGTAGGCCTTCTGATTTATATCTAGTGAAGATCCCTTCAAAATGCCAAATGCACTTCTTTTAGCTTGTATAGCACTCCTTACTTCTGGGGTAAGCCAAACTGGATTGCCCTTGGTTCTGTTACGTTTGTGCCTGAGGGGTATATGCCGATTTTGAATTTGGCTTAATCTAGCTTTGAAAACATTCCAGGCCTCACATGCATCTAAACCTGCCAACTCAACGTTCCATTTTATCTGTGCGAGGTCATTTCTAATACCATCAAAATCAGCCCGGCTGAAGTTTGGAACCATAATAAGGTTATCTTTGGGCCTCATTTCTGATGAGATATTGAATTTAACCATATTGTGATCACTGGTTCCTAGACCTGCACAAATACTTATGTCACTAACTAGATCACTGTTGTCTGAGAATACAAGGTCTAGAATGGAGCAATGTCTGGTTGGCTCTGTTACAAACTGATGCATGAAAAGCTCCTCTTCAAAGATTTGCCTATACAACCTAAACTCATTTGTTTCCTCTGCTATACTTTCGTATCCTCTTAAGTTAAAATCTCCCATAATAAGACACTGAGCCCGAAAGTTCCTACGTATTTCCTCACAAATATCTTGGTCTGTTTCAGCTTGGGAGTTCCTTGGAAGATTCCCTGGTCTGTAAAATGCACCTATCCTCAACCTTCCTCTGTTTCCTGTACCAACTTTAATGTCAAGCCAGATTGATTCTACTTCTTTTACTTTACTAGAATCATCAACTCTAGTAGTGCAGTACAAGCTATTTACATATACAAACACTCCGCCTCCCTGCCGTGATTCTCTGCAGTATGAGAACATGTTATACCCTTGTAACTCGAAATCCTGTAGCCTATCCCTATTATACCCCTCACTAACCCATGTCTCGGTTACACAAATGATATCAGGCTTTTCAAGGGCAACATAACACTCAAACTCATCAAATTTAGACCTAATACTTTGGGCATTCAGCAACACACATGTGATCTTATACTTTGAGCTGACTCTACTAATTCTGAGGGAATTATGATCTACTGTCCTATTCTGACATGAACTTCTACCAATGCTTACTTCTTGATGCCCTAGTACTAGCGTCCCTGAACCCCCCCTCCTACCTAGTTTCCCTGAATGACACTTCTGTAGGCATCTCCCAAAGCCCTTGCCCCCTCATCCGATAAGTGAAGCCCATCCTTCATATAGTACCTATGCCACTCATAGAACTGATCCCATAAGTCTACATAACTAAGCCCCATAGCTGAACATAAGTTCTGAACTGAGCTGTTCACAGACAGAGCTCTCGAGTACCACTCCTCACTGGCTCCACAGCGAGGGAGGATGCCAGTCACAATGACTGGTTTCCTGGACTCCTTCAACCTCTGCAGCAGGCTCCGGTACTCCGCTACTATTCTCACACTCTGCCTAGGTCCTATGTTGTTCACCCCCACCTGTATTATAACTGTCTCCGGGCTACTCCTACCCAGTTCTGCCTCAATGACAGGGCCCATATCAACTACTTTTGCCCCCGGTTTAACTATACATTTGTCCCTCTTCCCACAGAATGTTCGCCTTAAGGGCCTTACCCTTGAGTCCCCAACCACTAAATGCTGAATCTGTACCTTGTCACTTTCAGCTGCTGACTCTAACGCACTGAACCTATTTGCTAGTGTAACCTGCTGATGTTCCCTGGGGCTGTACTGCCTGACTCTACCCTGAACTTTTGTCCATCCCTCCTGATCCCCTTCCCTCTTCCTCCTCCAGATTCTGCTACCACCCTCCATTACCCAGCACCCCTCCTCATCCTTACTGTCTGTGGCCCTAGCATTACTTTCCACAATGTTGGGTCTCCAGAAACGTGACCCTCCAACACACTTCCAAACCCCAGCCGCACTATCCACCTTTGCCTTATCCTCCTCCCTTATGCCCCTATCAGAACTACCACTGGTCCCTGATCCTGTAGGCTCCTTTTCTGACCCCCTAACCACAATCTGCGCATACGTTCCTTGGTCAGGAGCTACACCCTCTTGCGGCTCATCTCTACACCTACACTTACTTAACTGCGCCTCAAGCTCCGCTACTCTAGCCTGGAGGGCCTCTAGCTCTGCTACCTTCGCCTGCATCCTAGTCATGCTCATTTGAATACACTAGTAACTTAGGTATATAACTTAGGTACTATGCACTTTTCAATACTTTACTAACTTAACTTAACTTTTTTTGTTTGTTTTTTTTGTTTGTTTTTTCTTCTTCTAAACCTTAACTAGATCTAGGTAAAGCTAGTAACACAAATCAGCTATGAGTGCACCTAATACTAGACTAAATATCTAATCCTTAAATAAACTGAATACTAAATACACCTTAATTATCCCTAATTTTCTAAAATATCTACTTATCCAACCCTGCAACTAATAACACAAAAATAAGACTAAGACAATTTTGGCGCACACAAGCTAGAATGAAAAGTCCTTTAAAAAGCAAGTAAGAGGTAACAGCTAACTATGAATGCTTTAAAATAATACTTAAACGATCCACAAAACTAAATATCTAATCCTTATATCTAAATATAATGTGGTTGCTCAAAAAAATACACAAAACAACAGAGCTATCCAACAGCTACTTAGCTTGGCTAAAGTAGGCAGACTAGACTGTCATTCAAATATGCGTTAAGGAGTTGTAGAAGGAAACAGAAAAGGCTAAACGCAAACAAGCTAGCTATGTCTTTGCATAATCAGGAACCCAATCGCTTCTGGACCATGGTGAAGCAGCAAATGGGCGGTAGTATCCCCCTCCCCCCTAGTTTTGGTAGCATTACAGGGAACACCAATATTTCAAATATGTGGAAGCACCATTTTCAAGCATTGTTCAATGATAATAGCTGCAGCAGTGACTGTGCAATGCTAAATCAGCTTAAGAGTGTCCCATCCCCCTGTACTCCTACCATTACTACAGAGGATGTGAGCTGTGCAGTGGCTAAGCTAAAAAGTGGGAAGTCTGCAGGGTGGGACCATATGTCTACTGACCATCTGCTACATTTGCAACCTGACATGCTTTCCATCATTGCGATCCTATTCAATACCATGATTAACCACTCAAATCTGCCTGATGGCCTGGTCTATTCATTGCTAGTTCCTTTGATTAAGGATAAAGGTGGTCTGCTAGATGACAAATCAAATTACAGGGCTATAGCTCTTTCTACGACACTGTCAAAAGTACTAGAACTCATTCTGATTGAGAGGCTGGAACCCTTCTTATTTACAAGTGATGCTCAATTTGGGTTTAAGACAGGACATTCCACCACTCTTGCTACTTATGTACTCAAAGAAACAATTAATCACTATACTAAGTTGGGCAGTCCAGTATATGCCTGCTTTCTTGATGCAAGTAAAGCATTTGATAGAGTCTGTCATTCAAAGCTCTTTCAGATACTGTCTGAAAGAGGAGCTCCCTCATCCTACCTGAAACTTCTACTGAGCTGGTACAGGAACCAAACGATGGGAGTGAAATGGGCTAACAGTTCCTCTGATCCCTTCTCTGTAGAAAATGGTGTGCGTCAAGGTGGCAACCTCTCGCCCCTGCTGTTCAATGTGTATATTGATGACCTTATATGTAACTTGCGGATGTCACCGCTAGGATGCCACATTGGTGAATGTTCTGTAAATGTGCTTGCCTATGCCGACGACATTGTGCTACTTTCGCCCACTAGGGCAGGTCTGAAAGAGCTAGTTAATACGTGTGAAACATTTGCTTTGTCAAGGGATATCAAATTCAATGTAAAAAAGACTGTCTGTATGCTATTCAATCCTCAACGACCACATGTATCCTCACATCTGACTAGTTCACAGACCCCAGTTATCTCTTTGAATGGTCACAAGCTGGCCTGGGTCAATCAATTTAAATATCTGGGTCACATATTGGCCACCGATATCAGTGACAGAGGGGACATTCGCAGGGTAAAGCGATTGATGTATTATAGTGCAAATATGATCTGTGCTAGGGTTGGCCATGCCAACAAGGACATTGTGATCAAGCTCTTTAAAGCCTTCTGTATGAACATGTATGGCTGTGAGCTGTGGGACACACTCAGGGATAAGAAGGCCTTCCGTGAACTGTGTGTGGCATATCACTCATGTATCAAGAAATTAGTAAAGATGCCAGTGTGGACCAGAAATCATGTTCTATGTAAGTCCCTCAAGCTTCTTCCCTGTCCTATGCTAGTTGCTAGCAGACAACTTTTGTTTTACAAGAGGCTTCATTCTAGTGAAAATAGTATTATAAAAACCCTGTGTGTAAGTGTCATAGGCCATAATGGCATCGTAGCAAAAACGCATCTTCATATTAGACGGGAGTATGACCTAATGGCCCTTAACCTCCCAGCAGCAGGAAAAAATGACATTGTCAACCTTTTTGCGTCCCACCTGAATCGGATCGTTGCACAGCGGAACCAAGACCACCATGAGTTGCTGAGGGGCATTGACCCTGGCTAGTGTATGACTTGTGTTTTGTTGTGTCTGTCTTGTGTACTATCTCCTTCCCATTGTGTGCGCTGCAAAGATATGTACCAACGCTGGTGCGAAATAAACGTTATTATTATTATTATTATAAAACAGTGGGCCTTTCGAGGCGCAGCCCCCCCCCCCTTTGGACGAAATCCTGGCTACGTGCCTGGCAGAATCTACCCCCCCCTCCCGGATGTTCTCAATAACCTGAAAACAATTATAGATATCGTATGGCCGTCTCTCCCCTCAGCCAGACCGGAGCAGCGTATGCCCCCCCCCCCCCCTCAGCCGCACCGGGGCAGCGCGTGACCGTCTCACTCCTCAGTCAGACCGGTGCAGTGTATGGCCGTCTTGCCAGTCGCCCATCACACAGACCGTGGCTGCGTATGGCCTTCTCCCCTCAGCATGAATTAAGGGAGGGAAATTGTCCGCGGTAAATGACATCTTAAATAGGATCGTACCTTAGGCGCAACTATCTGTATCTCGTTCGAAATATTCACAAGGCGACAGCCGAGTCGGACCAGAGCACCAGTGACGTCACGCTAATGTTTGCCATTGGGGCGCTAAATTCCCCGGATGACTCTACCGTCCTCTATCACCCTGGACTCTACCTCTCGTATACGGCCTTGAGTCTTACCTGCAGTGAAGCGTTTCGGTGTTATTGTGGAAACGTTCCGTGTTTTATCGTTAGAATCGATAACTCTGGAAGGTGTTTCTTTGAAGTGATTTGTTATTTGTTGGAAACTCGCTTGTTAAACACCTTCACCGGTCCGCCTTTGCTGCAACCATGGGGAAAGGTTTTAACAATTATATGTGCAAGAAGTTCTTTCACCCTGGATCTATAGACAATTTGAAGAGGGTATGGATGGCTCAACAGACAACAGAAGCTGAACAGACAAAGCAAGATGAACTCAAAGCCCAATATGACAAAGAACAAGAGTTGTACAACAACAAAGCACTACTTGCTAAGGGAGAAAACAAAGAAAAACTGAGCTTGAATTTCATGTACGAACCTCCAGCCGGAATGAAGAAGGAACGTGAAAGGGAGGATGGAGAACCTGAGTACAAATTTGAGTGGCAAAGAAAATACAATGGCCCAAGAGAAAGCTACTTGTCCAAAGATGATGACACCATAAGAGACCAGCCATTTGGAATTCAGGTTAGAAATGTGAGGTGTATCAAGTGCAAGAAGTGGGGTCATATCAATACAGATAAGGAGTGTGAGCTGTACACTGCTCCATGGGAACTTATCAATCCCACAACATCTACTGACCCACTTGAACTGATGCGCGGCATGCGTGATAATGGACTGGCATTGAAAGCTGGTGTTGTTGAAGGAACAGAGCAAATTCCTGTCAATCAACTAGTGGCATCAGATGATGGGGCTAGTGAGGAAGAGACAGAAGAAATGAAGTTCATCAAGTCTCTTTCTCAAAAGGATAAGCTGAAACTACTCAAAAAGCTGTCCAAGCTTCAGAAAAAAAAGAAGAAGCAGAAGAAAAAGTCTAAATCAAAGAGGGATTCATCGGATTCAGATTCATCATCTGATGATGACAGTAAGACAGACGGTAAACCAAGCCGGAAGAAGACAAAATCCAGTAGCCACTCAGAGCGGGAGCACAGCCACATGAGAGCTGGTGAAAGGCAAAGAAGGCACAGTTCATCAGACAGTGAAAGAGGTCACAAGCTGAGTAGGAAGGAATTGGAAAACAGGAAGGAGAAGAGGGACAAGGATGAGATGTATACAAAAAAGTACATCAAACAAGAAGATGAGAAAAAGGACAAAAGGGGAAGACAGAAAACTCCTGACAGTGATTTGAACTCCAAGCATCATGGCAGAAGTAAAGGGAGACATGAGAGGGAAGGTGAAAGCAAGAGGGGATGTAAACGCTCGGGCAGTGGAAGTAGCTCTCCAGACAGTAAGAGAGCATCACATCAGGAAAGAGACAGAAAGGACAGCAGAAACAAAGCAAAAGTTTACGCAAATGATGAGACATCTTACAAGAAGATAAAGAGGGAGGCTGATGATGGTCCTTCTCAGTGGGAAAAACAGTCTGAAAGAGGAAACAAATCTGAGAAAAGAAGGAAGTAGGATGAAGGCACGGAAATAATGCACTCATGTCCATGTATGTTGTCACTGTATATAATATGTAGCATAACTGGATCAACTCTAGGCTGGCAATTTCTCTGATGACTGCATCCCCACTTATGGGATGATGTAATCTTGATGAATCAACATTGAAGTTTTTGTCTGAATGACACTGGTGTTACATTTTGAAGCCAAATTCATTTCATAATAATGTTTTGTGAATATTTGCCAACCTTTGTCAAACATTTTACAATAGTTTATCTTATTTTGTCATTGTGAGTTGGTACTTGAGCAGATAATCATGTAATCCTCTGTTCATCAGTATCAGTCTATGTTTCAGAAATCCGTTGTGGCTTATTCAGAAAGGCTCATTGGTTTTTGATTGTCATGTGTTAAGTTGGGCTCATTGTTTTCTTTTTGCTGTCGTGTGTCTGCATCATTATGCTGTTCACATGCACAATGTGTGCAATGTTTGTCATGTGTCATGCATGTTCATTATATTGTAAATAAAAAAAGGAGCTGATGCACGTGTGTTGGTAGGTAACTAGGCAAGTGTGCAAGTGTGCGAATTCGGCCGGCTGACAGTACACAGTGACACACCCGCGAATTGAATGGAGTGTTTAGCACTGAATAATAAAGCATACGTCGTCATTTCCGACTCCATTTCGTAGTTTGTATCAATTTAAGCGTATTGCATCGTATTGGTACCAGTATACGCGTATTGTATCATTGAGAGAGGTATATATTCATCTACCTACACGTTACACAGTACATGCACATACAGATACTCATACACATTCGCATACCCCCCCCCCCCCAGCACGACGTACTAATTGGCGACACATCTTTTGTATTGTTACATGTACATGACCATTGACCAGTCCACTGCCATAGTGGCGCCAACCATGACTGCTTCCACCGCTACAGTAGCGCCACCTATAACATTTGCACTTCACTCCTCACTCACTATCCACAGCTTGACCAGGTTATAGTCTCCTGCCGAGGCGAGCAGGCCCCTCTCCGTGGACTCCAACTGACCGCGTTCACTTCTCGGTCGTGCGCGCGCGGCAC
>JAXIVJ010012124.1:0-41299 GCA_036785665.1 Chirona hameri | reverse complement strand
CTCTCATTCTCTCTTTCTCTCTTTCTCTCTTTCTCTCTTTCTCTCTTCTCCTTCTTTCTCTCTTCTCTCTCTCTTTCTCTCTTTCTCTCTTTCCTCCTCTTTCTCTCCCTATTCTCTTTCTCTCTTTCTTTTCTCTTTCTGTTTCTCTTTCTCTTTCGCTTTTCGCTCTCTCGCTCTTTCTCTCATTATCTCGTTCTCTCTTTCTCTCGTTCTCTCATTATCTCTTTCTCTCTTCCTCTGCTTTCTCTAGCTTTCTCTCTTTCTCTCTTTCTCTCTATTTCTCTTTCTATCTTCTCTCTTTCTCGTCTTTCCTTGCTCTTTTGTCTCTTTCTCTTTTCTCTCTTTCTTTCTTTCTTTCTTCTTTTCTTTCTTTCTCTCTCTCTCTTTCTCTCTTTGCTTCTCTGCTCTCTTTCTCTTGTTCATCTCTCTCTCACTATCTCTTTCAACTATTTAAGTAAAACAAATGCATACTGATAAAAAACACAAAATCTGCATTTGTTTTATAATTACGTTACATCACCCTACATGTAAGATATTCAGAACTTTGCACTCTATACACAATTTGCACCTCCATCACCACTCAAGCCCCAGAAACCCAGTCAAACCGCTTCTCTGCCGAGCCAGCGCTCTGCGTGTATCGGTGACCTCTGACCCTTACGATGCCGGTTTGTAAGGCGGACATAGGACAACTATTGGCTGACGCGGAAGTCTGCGGCTACTACGTTCTTACAACAATGAATAGCCACTACTCGAGGACCCGCTAAATGCGAGCTACTACGCTCGATGCTGTGCCGGCGTGGCCTTACAACCACTCTCCGACCAGAGGCGGTCTCAGGGTCGAGATCCCTCGGTGTACTCAGGTGGAGACGAGAATCAGGTCTTTTCGAATATTGTGATTTTATTTGAAAGTCGTAGAATAGTGAAAAGTGATAGAGAGCTGCCTATTTGTACGACAGAGATGTGCCGCTTATTTTTTCAGGAATACCTATTGTTGTTATGAACGCTGCTAGGTTTTACCCATCTACAGTAGTACCTACCATTACTTTTGCAGTGATCTGTACATATGGAGCTATCACTTCAGGGGTGTTTAGCTGTTTTGCCACTTAACCCTATTTGCAACAGGCTCCTGGCTACCCCTATTTGTAACAGGGGGGGGGGCGGATTCCGTCCCCCGGAGATCTCGAGATCTACTCGTCCGATTTTCAAAAATGAAACGGTGTTTGGTTCCCCTCAACACGATCTACATTTCTAAATAATAAAAAAATCTAAATTTTGGATAGGGGGCAACAGGGGGGCAAAAACTACAAATTTTAGTGGTATTTTTGATCCAACATAGCTTTCATGTTTATTGATCGATTTTAACTCAACTAATAGGAATCGATAGAGATTTAATTGGAAATTGATATATGACGGTGATGTTTGAAAATTCAAAAATCATAGGCGTGTGCAGGTCACTCAATATGGGGGCGAAGTAAATGCGTAGTAAAGCATTTTTTGATGTTTTTTTGTTGTTGATAAATGAAATAGTATGTGATTGTGACATTAGACAAAACAGTTATAAATCATATTTTTTGCCATAGGCGGTACCAGGTTAGTGAAAAAGGGAGGTCAAATTGGGTAAAAATATTAACCGCAGACAAGTTGTTACCCAGCACTATAAATATGTTACTGATCGTAGATAGTTCCTTTTTGCATGTTGTACTTCATCATAGGCGTATCCAGGATCCAAACTGGTGCGGCGCAAGACCTTTTGATAAGTATATTATCCGCTAGTATGATACTAACTAGTCAACAGTGACTATTTCACTTACAACTTCAATTAACATTGCTTACCCCCCTTTTTACCCTACCTGTACTCGCCTATTATCTTATAATCACTAGTAGAGTAGCCTGTGGTGCGTGTTTCATCCGAAAACTGCAGTATGTTATGTCATTGTACGTCCATGCCTCTTAGTTTCCTTGCAATAATATGACCCCCTTTCTTCCATTCCTGAGCGCGCCTCTGCAAAATAAAATACTTTATTCCCTTTTCTGGCCTCATATGTGCATATATCATTATAAGCTAAACGTCTATTGCGCCGTTATCGCTGGCATATCGTCATCACCATGCCAGTGACCCCTCTTTTCATGTGCCTGAACACGCCCCTGAAACTTTATATGTAATAAATTATGCAAATAATGGAAGCAGAAGCTATCTTTTACATCTTGATAGCTATAAATGCCCCTTACATTGCTCTATTGGCTTCACGCCAAGCATTGAATACTTCCTGGAACCCCCCCCCCCCCCTTTTCAAGCCCCTGAAACCGCCTCTGCCATGCAATATTTATGATATTTCATTAACATCAACTAATTTGCACTTGTTGCAATCACCGTAAATCGATGTAACTCCTGCATACTTGAGGCAGTTAGGAAGAAATCGTGAAGATCGCATTTCCGTATTATCGCCAAATGTCGCCTCCGAACCCACCAAAAACTGTGCCCTGAAACCGCCTCTGTTCAGGTTAGGAACTCAAAATTTTGACTCCAAATGCGGTATTCAATTCTATGAAAAGTCCCAAAATTTCATGGGCCTGCTCCCAGCCATTCTGGAGATATCTGCGAAAACATGAGGGGGGGGGGGGGGACGGAATCCGCCCCCGGTACAAATAGGGTTAAAGGCAATAGGTCACTTCGAAAGTTGTCTTGAAATTGTGCTATACGGGGTATTTCGAGCTGGAAAAGCAAATATGGCATTTGTTTGGACGATAGATGGATGTCCGCCGAAAATGAGCATGTTTCTCTTTTCTCCTTCATGGCCATAACAAAAATTGCGTGACAATTATGACGTCATGCATATGGTATAGCTTGGATATGGAAACTATTGCACACAATAACGACGGACTTTAGACATATATACGCAGGCTGCGTGCAACGTAAACAACCGTTGTGGGAATCCGAAACAAGTTTCGGGGAAATGAAACTTCTTTTAAAAGGGGCCACTAGTGCTGTGTCGAAATTACTTAATGTTTGGAGCTAATTGTTTCACACATCCCATTTTTCGATCTGCTCTACAAATCTGCTATCTCAGTTCAAAACTCCATGTTAAAGGTGAACTATTCCCTTTAATAAGCTGGAGTAGGGATCTTTGTACCTCGCTTAGATACGATAAGTATATGTATGTACCTACAAACCAGTCAAACGTTCTCATTGGATAGGGAACCAAGCTGGCGATTCTTCAACGTTCTTTTCCAATGTGAAGGAGCACTTTGTTTTTTGTTTTGACCTCAGTTGACCTAAGATGACCTTGTAGGGGTCACTGAGCAACAGTTACATAGGGTCATCAAGAATGGGCTATACAAACATGATCCTGAAGTAATTGGTCTGATGTAATGCGTATTCTCTGAATGGGAGGCATTTTCATATCTTCATATTGACATACAATGGGGAGGTCACGGAATCGACCTGACCTTAGGTCACAGATATACACAAATCTGCTGTCAATCAATATGCGATGTGTAGGTATTTAACCCTCGCCCGTGCAGCGTCCGATCAGTGCGTGACCGTGCAAGGGGGGGGGGGGATTGGTACGACCCCCCCCCCCAGCGTTTCGCCCCTAATTGGGCTAGAGCTTCGATTAAAAAACGAGCGTGTTGCTTGTCAAGAGAGTAAGCCACTGATATCCGATTTTAAGGTTCTAGGTCATTAGATGACCGTTGAAGTCATGCCAATGACCCAAAATTCAACCAAATGGTAAATCCGTATCAAATTGAATTTAATCGAGGTAGAATCGCGAATGAGCATATAATTATGCTAAATGGATGCCAAATGAGAAATCAGCGTCACAAAATATCATAGAAACTGCCAAATTCCAAAAAGGTCATGTCGGGTCATGTCAGGTAATTTGAGGTCAGTGACCTCGGTTGATCTTTAGGGGCGCATGACCCCAGTGGAACATATAATTATGTAAAATGGATCCCATATTTGAAATCAGCGTCACAAAATGTCCTAGAAGCCAAAAAAAGTAATATGAGGTCATCGGATGTAAGTGACCTCGGCTGGACTCTGAAAAGGTCAATGGAGGTCACAATCTCAGTGGAAACCACAACTGTCACCTGGAAACACCTGTGCATATGATCCTGAACGACAAACACTATGAAACTGCACAAGTTACAAGGATTAATACTACGGGACGCCAGTTGCGCCCGACATGACCTTGAAAAACAGGTCAAAGGTCACGGGTCATGTGACCTACAACTTTAGAAATTGCAGAATATGTGTCAAATTGTTCACCAGTACGGTACTGAAAGTTTCTTTGTAATCGGTTGATATTTACGCGAGTTATTCCCGAAAAAAACCGAGGTGGTGGCATCAACCTCCTGCACTGACGAGGGTTAAGCCTAATTCAATTATGTGAGTTTAAAACTGCTCTGACAAACACTGTTGCCTGTGCAGGACCGTTATTTTTTACGAAGATTGGGTCACTTAATGCAACCTGGTGACCTGACCTGAAGTGACCCGAAGTAAAACAAATATTGCAAAATGTGGTTCATTGAAGCCGTAACAGGTGCATGACAATTTGTTACAAAGACTAAGACAGAAAATCTGACAACAGGTTATCACGATCGATCAGTAAGCTGTTTGAACAGAAGTGCATCAACATATTATAACAATGTCAAACACACACCAATCGTTTTTGCGCTATTTAAAGGGATTATACGGGTTTTCCCAGAATAAATTTGTTGCATAGTAAAACGTACTTATAAAGGTGGTAGAAGTCCCACGCTAGCCACATTTTTCAGGAAATTTCAGGAAATTAATAAGCAATATTTGAAAAATAAACTTATTTTGTTCCAACAACACCTGTTACCTAGTTTTTCCCATAAAATTCGATATTTTTCATGATTTTTTTATGCCGATACGCCACCACCAAATTATCAACGCTATAGGCCAGAGATAAGAAAACCACAAAACCCGAACGAACAGTGTGTAGTAATAAAGAGTCCCGTAAGTTTTTAATTGCATAATCATTTTGTGATCCAGAGTAGGACTTGCAGATAATTCAGAACTCTAAAATTGATTGCTGCAGATTCTAAGATGATAAATGTGGTGGACAGTAGCGCCGATCAAGTACTCTTTATCTGATACAAATCTCGAAAAACGCCAAAGTTTTAATGCTGATAATTGCTGAAATAATAGACTAAATGAGCATTGTGGCCCCTGTTATATGTCTTAAACGTGTTTAAAGCTCATACAACTGCAAAAGAGTGCATTTCCTTTCAGGACGGAAACCCGTATAATCCCTTTAATGAGACAGTGCGTATTTCCCAGAAAAACCGGCTTACGTACCTATACTCAAATACACAATGCTTCCTGCTCGATAGAGACTGGTAAAGTTTTGAATCATGCCGCTTGTTGCCAGTCCAATATGGACCAGTAGAATACAACTAACAGCCACTGAATCGGATCCAACGACCACTGTCGTCACATGGGTGCTCAAAATGCTCGCGTTTAAGCCGGCGATCCACCAATAAAACGTCACTTGGGTTGGTTTTAAGGTAGTCAATTTTGGTTTGCGCACTGTCTCTGGCCGACGTAAATTCGACCACGTGCGAGATGCACTGGGCTGGCTCACCGCCCGGCAACTGTACGAACTTCAATCTCTCCACTTTCTTCACACAATTTCCCAGCTTCCCAGCTTTCGGCCAATTCTGAACTTCGTTCCAGAAGCACCCGCCAGGACGCTGATTTGGCCCTCCCGCGCGTGAGAACTACAACCGGCAAGTGTCGCTTTTTATATAGTACGGTGCAGCGGTACAACACCCTGTCTCGGGACATTCGTGACGTCTTTACCGTCATTTAAACGTAAAGTTGGCACTTTTTTACATGACATCTGATGTGCTGTGCTGGATGTGTGTGCTTGCTTGTGTATTGTGTGTGTTTTGTTTTTCTACTCAGTGTACGCATGTGTGTCGTTTTTAACATGTATCTCATCTTTTAACCCTGACACGACGCTCAGAATAGCCGGTTGTATGTATCGGAGAGTGTTTTTACCGTAAATACAGTTTGAAGCTGTAAAATGGCATCGGTTACTCGAGGACTAACAAAACTCGTGATTCCGCCCTCCCGTCCCGCCGAATTCTGGTAGCCGTTAGGTGTTGGTGAAAGATAAATATGGAGTGATGATGTGAGGGCGGCAGACCCCGGGCTGGCGGATATCACATTACACCGTGGGAGAACGCGTCGTCGTGTTGCGACGCGCCGAGTGCCGCCGTACTATGGATCGTCCATATATTACGTAACGCTTTCTTCGGCAATATTCAACACCCTGTTGAATATTGCCGTTGTAATGTAACGCTTCGTAACGTTTTCACTGAGCCCCGTATATAATTAAGTAGCGCAAACATGTTTGAAGTTTGAACCCCCCTCCCCCCTAGCCTCTGTAAAACATACCAAATCATGCTTAATGTAGCATGAACATCGTCGTGGCGGTCAATATCTTGAATTCCAGACCCTGTGCTAGTCACTCGTATAGGCTTTGTATGATTCTGTTATTGTTTCCGTTTAAGGTTCATTTTAATCGTCCAGCTTTACGATAACACCCGTGCGACCCCCTCCAGCTACGTAATATATGTGTATATATTCATATACAGACAATTATGGCATACATGACACAGGAAAGTAAACACATAGGCGGACGCGTTTCGTCATAAATGACTTCATCAGCACCATATACACAAGATGAAATAATGCACACACTCAAGAAAAGCTATACATCACAGTTTCAATCTATTCGAATTATTATTTAAATGTTCTAGAAGAATGTGATATAAAACTTGTTCTAATATACAATCATCCTGAATGATGTAATCGATGTCGCTAACGCAGAGAACGGTGGCGTAATATTCCAGAAACTGAGAGGTGAGTATAACTCAGGTTACTTTTATGGAAACCCAGACACCCAAAGAATTTATCCCTATTAGACCAATCATTTTGCATGGATTCCCACGCCAGCTTACAATGTAGCTATACAGCTGAACTCTATTATTTCACCTTGCATACCGAAAACGTATTCCCTGAGATCGTCTGAAGAATTCATAGAAATACTCAGAGTACGGGAGAGGCATGGCACCCTGGCATCTCTTGACGCATCTTCACTCTTTACGAATGTCCCTGTCGATCAGACGATTGATATGCTTCTTGAGAACGTGTTCTCTCATGCGTCTATCCCGGCGCCACGTGTACCTAGAGCAAGAGCTAACTCAAACGTCTCTTTGAGATATGCACAAAAGACACTCTTTCCTTTTGCACCCAGACTTTCACCCAGAGGGCAAGCTTTGCCGACAGATCGATGGGGTGGCAATGGGTTCCCCTTGGGGTGTCATTTGCGGAAACGTATATGGCACAGATAGAATAACTGACCTTAGAGAGCCTAGAAGAAACCTTTCACGTACTGCCGGTACACTGATGACATATTTGTTGATATTGTTGACGAGGAACAACTCATGTGCCTCAAATCCGCACTTGAAGACAAATCAATTATCAAATTCACGTTCGAAATGTCAGTAAACTACTGAATTCCATTTCTAGATGTAACAGTTGATGCTTCAAATAAAACAATCGTTACCTCGGTTTACAGGAAACCCACTGATATTGGTAGATGTCTTAAAGGGATTATACGGGTTTCCGTCCTGAAAGTAAATGCACTCTTTTGCAGTTGTATGAGCTTTAAACACATTTAAGACATATAACAGGGACCTCAATGCTCATTTAGTCCATTATTTCAGAAATTATCAGCGTTAAAACTTGGGCGTTTTTCGAGACTAGTATCAAATAACGAGTACTTGATCGGCACTGCTGTCCACCACTTTTATCTTAAGATCAATTTGAGAGTTTTGAATTATCTGCAAGTCCTACACTGGATCACAAAATTATTATGCAATTCAAAACTACCGGGACTTTGTATTACTACACACTGTTCGCTGAGGTTTTGTGTTTTTGTGGTTTTCTTTTCTCTGGCCAGTCTGGCTTCTCTCAGCGTTGAGAATTTGGTGGTGACATATTCATTTTTTGGCATGAAAATTCATGAAAAATAGATAATTTTATGGGAAAACTAGGTAACTGCTGCTGTCGTTGGAACAAAACAAGTTTATTTTCTTTCAAATATTGATTATTTTACCGGAAATATGCCATACGTGAGGTGTTTTTATTAGCATAAAAGAGATGACTGGCTCTGCCTCAGCCGGTCCTGCAGAGAATACGCGGTGGCATCACCGCGCACTTTGGAATGTCCTTACGTGCAGAAGAGGTCATTTCCAGAAAAATGTGGCTGTCGGCAATAGGCGCGCACGCGGGGGAACGGCTGGCGGAGCGGCGCCTGGCCACTACTATTACTTTCGGATCCCCTGGTCAAAACGGAACCGTCCCGTTTGGAGGCGGTGCCTCTATATTTCGAAAACCCCTGAAGTTAGGGGGCGGAAGTTTTCGAAGCTGTGTTAGGACGTCGCTCTCCCTATGTGACCAGAAAACTGTTGATCCAGTCCATCTAGAACACACCTTGGTACTTACTTAATGAGTTAACTATTATATTTATGTATTACTATTAAATTATGTATATGTTAAATTTTCAATAATAATTCATCACAATTAATAATTAATTATAGAATAAGAAATTCGTTAATTAAATCCGTTGCAGACTATGGTCACTAGCGGATCCAGGGGGGGGGGCAGAAGCGGAACTTTTTGTTTTTCGTTGGGGTTGTGATTGAGTCGGCGCCCGGGGGAGGGTAGTAAAAGCGACTAAAAAAACGAAAATGTGCAAAATTGAAAATAGTTAAACACCATAGAATTATCATAGGTTTTATTATCTGTTTTATTTTCACAAACAGTTTACAGATGACTGAGTGAAACGCGAGCTATACATGAACTACCCCAGCTATCCAACATCCAATTATCAATCCGTTGCTGATTGGCTACGGAAAGATCGCTGTACATTCTGCACGTATACACGTATACACCATACAGTAACTGGATGTCCTGATCAACAACAACGAAATGAGAGAAAGAATTACGCGCACGACAATCTGCAGCTCACTTAACATCGAAGCATCAGCGCCAGCTTCACAATTCATATGGAGAGTAAATTAACAATCATCAACAAATATACTTGGTTACATGCAGGCACCTATACATATAGTATTTCTAAGTAATTTTGGGATGTGTTGTATTATTGGATTTTAAATGCTATTTTATGGCAAACGTGACTAACATTTTAAAGTTTCTCACTTTCTGTGCTTATATTTATGAATTGTTTTGTTACACCACCAAAAGCCAGCCACCACTTTCCCACAAGTCAGGGGTGGGGTACCTCTGCATGTGCGCACGTGCGCACCCTTTTTTGTATCGCAGAAGCTACTTGCTCCATCGAGTTGAAATTCGCCATATATTTCCTCCGCGCTCGCTCGTTCATCGCCAACTACGGCGCCTTACTGGTATGCAAATGGCGTGAGGGCAAATGCAACGTCAATCATCGCTATTGTATCATTATACTTGCCAACAAATAATTTAAGCCCATTTTGGGGTATATACATATAATACACGCGAATCACTACGTTCCATAACAATGTCAAGCCAAAGAGTGCATACAAATATAATTTGAGCATATTTTACCTCATTTGACCTTGGAGATACCTAGGGTCATATAATTTTCACAAAACAGAGTTCCACACAGAACCTCTCCACCCTACAATTTTCGTTATTGTATTTTGTATCGGGGTCTTTATCTGCCCCCCCTCCATTGCGTGTAATTTGCAGAGGCCCTCCAGGGCGCGTGTTAACCCTCGCCTGACAGGCCCCCCTGAGGTTTTTCTTGAATAACTTTTGACACATGGGGTGCACCTTACTGAAATTTTTGGTAGCTGAGTTTACAACAATTATACGTAGGCTGTCAAAATGGCATTTTCTTTCAAATGGCATACTTTGATTTGCAAAATTTTGGATTTTTGACCTCTAAAATTAAAAAAAACTTATTTTTTTTAACAAAAATCCCCACAAAATCAAAATTTTCAAAGATATTAGAAAAACCGGAATATATGTGAGAGAACTGAGTATGGGTAATACCCATACCAAATTTCAAAGCAATATATTCATTTTTGACTGAGTGATGGCTTCCTAAGTGTAAGAAAATGATGACGTCATTTTTTTATTAAGAAAATTGACATTTTTGGACAAGATACGAAAAATAATTACCTTTTTTGTCTTTCTGAGCCAAAACTGGTCTAGGAACATGCCTTTTTATTTAAATTTATCAATTTCTAATTATGAGGTTTTCTGATGAGCAAAATCGCTGTTCTGGACGTGGTAAATCCGAGGTCATTCACTTGACCTGGAAGGTCACCCGTTGACTTGAAACCTAAAAATCGCATACTGTTAGATTCCTACCATGACAGGCAACATGCTGGTTCTTACCGCATTGCTCTAAGTTGCTTGGTTTGGAAGTTAACAGGGGCCTGTCAGGCCCCCCCGTAGGGCGAAGGTGAAAAAAAAAACTCCCGTAGGGCGAGGGTTAATAAAACCATATACCTCTACAGTTCTACCATGCATCTCACGTTTCAAAGAACATAGTAATGCACGTTAGTACATACCTCCTGCCTTTGACATGGATCAAATTACTGATTATCAATCAAACCGGGAATCAGCCTCCCGTAAAGGCGGGATAACACCAGGACGTCATATGAGTCATATGAAAGCCATCAATACATCGACGATTACGTGCGAGCGCTTCGAGCTCGCTCGTCCTTCCGTGAAGTAGGACACAAATATAAATATGAGCGACCGGGTCCGGCCCGTGGCGACGCTTTTCAGAATATCATATCTCTGTAACCGCACGTCCGATTGACAAGCAGGCTTCTTTGCTGAGTAGCCTCATCCCCCTATATCCCTGTTTGGGACCAGTGCCGACTCACGTGGGTAACTATCACTGCGCGTGGGCGTGGCGCGTGCCGCGTGAGGGGTGTTGAAAAGTGCTTTCTCGCAAGAACTCCGCAACGGCTGGGCCGATTGTATGCAAATTTGGTGTGTGGCTACTGGTTAGGGACCCGTCAGCCGCCGCCTTCTCACAAGTCAGGGGTGGGATGCCTCTGCACGTGCGCACGTGCACATCTCTATGCTATATCTCAGGAACGGCTGAGCTGATTGTGTTCAAATTTGGAGTGTGGTTAGGGACCTATCAGCCGCCAGTTTCCCACAAGTCAGGGATGGGTGCCTCTGCACGTGCGCAAGTGTGCACCCATTTTTGTATCTCATAAACTACTTGCCTGATCGAGTTGAAATTTGGTGCGGTGTCAGGAAAGCAGCACCCTTATGCGTGCGCACTGCGCATACCAACCTCACCATACATTTCCTTCGCGCTCGCTCGTTCATCGCCAACTACGGCGCCATACTGGTTATTATTGTTATTGAAAAATCCGTTGGTGATTTTGCGTACTGTTCGCAGTATTTATTTACTTACGCATTTACTGGCAATGCTGGGGTTGTAATGTTCATAATTGGGGTTGTAATTTTTGAGGATGCAGTTGTAGCTACAACCCCGAAAGTATATAAAGTTCCACCCATGGGGGGGGGGGGGGGGGGGGGGGGGGGGGGTTGCGGCCATGACTCCCCTCCAAACCGCCTGACATCGGCACAAAATTGACACCTTTCCTGATATGGAAGACAATCTAAGCAACTTTTACAAAGGAAAGTTTGTTTAAAATCGACTATCAATGCATAACCAAGCGAAATACGATGAGTTTTCAGAATTATGTGATTTTTTTTTGGGGGGGGGGGGGGATTTGCTTGGGGGGATTGCGGCCATGACTCCCCTCCAAACCACCAGAAATCGGCACACAATTGACACATTTCCTGATATGGAAGACAATCTAAGCAACTTTTACAAAGGAAAGTTTGTTTAAAATCGGCTATCAATGCATAACCAAGCGAAATACGATGAGTTTTCAGAATTATGTGATTTTTTTTTGGGGGGGGGGGGAATTTGGCTCCCCCTCCGCCCACCACCCTTCCTCCCCTCCCCTCTCCAACCACCGTTCTGGATCCGCCAATGACTATGGTAGTAGCAGTACCATACGCTAGTACCATCAGGTTTATCGGAATGGGCCGGTAATCGCATATCGAAACGTGGCAGCTGACGCCCATCCTCGTCGTGAGTGATTTTCTTGGCCTTAGCAACAAGTGGCGTAGTGCCAACGCAGTATCAAACTTAGTTTTATAATTGCTATTAGCTTTCTCACGGTCTCGATGTGACGTTATCCACTCCGTCGGTCTGCACCGCTGACGCCTCACCCTCCCCCCGCCCGACAGCTGCCGGCCGATGCGAGGCGACACCGGGTCCAGTGTGGTGTCAGATGTCCATTCGCATAAACATATTCCACTGTAGCCGACTTGCGCGTTAGAGTGACGTCATCACCACGCTACTCCCTCCATCTAGCGGGTTTCACTGCAACTAGTAGTTCCAATATGACCGCGCCAGACAGTTTTGGATGGCGCAAGCTTGACTGCCACGGCTTTGTGTGTGACTGTATGCCACGGTTTTGGATGCGGCGAGCACCATTTTGGATGCGGCGAGTTTGGCTCATGAAGATGTCCCCTACCCGGGCGAATTTTGGATGTCGCAAGCGTTGTTGGCAGCGGTTTTGGATGGGACAAGCATTGAATGCTACAACTTTGAACGCTTTGATAGTTCCCCTTCCAGACACCTCCCATTGGCGCGGGGGCGTTTTTCGCCCCCTGGTTATCTTCCGAACCAATGATCGCAGCGAATCGCGCAAGGCGGTATTCGAAAGCTCTCAATGATACAAATATAAAGCATACTATAAAGTTGCAAATTGAGGTCACATGTCAGGGCACGGTCAGGTCAAGGGTGAAAATCGAGGTATTTTAGTGTATGGACCATACTTTCCATCCAAATATCTCGATTGAGACCATGATCACCCAGAGTGCTCTCAAAGGTATAATACACATCCCGCATGAGCTACAGGAAGATTGTTGATAAAGATCAAGGTCAAGGTCAGGTCGCAAAAGGTCACTAAGCGCAAAATATACACGAAAGTCATGCAACATAAGTTTTATGAGTTATGTTACATGTATAATTCGATAGTGATAGTCATTTTACCATCTGACCTCATTTAAGTAAGGTCAACCCGGCAGTCACTGGGGTATATTCTGTAACACGACTCACTGGGGGGGGGGGGGGGGGTAGCCCCCTGGTATCTTCAGAACCAAGGATTGCAGCGGGACGCGCAAGGCAGCATTCGAAAGGGCTCATTGAGATAAACCTAACGCACACTTAACAAATCAAATTAAGGTCACATGTCAGGTCACGGTCAAGTCAAACGTCAAAATCGAGGTGTTTGAGTTTATGGACAATACTTGCTATCCATGGCCTTCGATTGCACTTATAATCACCCAAAGTGCTGTTAAAGGTATGATACATATCCCACATGAGCTAAAGTGAGATTGTTGGAAAATATCAAGGTCAAGGTCAGGTCACAAAAGGTCACTACACACAAAATATCTACTAAAGTCATACAGCACATGTTTTATGGATGCTTTTACGCGTATAATTCGATAGTGATAGTCATTTTACCACCTGACTTCATTTACGTGAAGTCAGTATCAAGTTCAGGTCAAGTTCAGGTCACTGAAGGTCAACATTTTAAATTGATAAATCGAAATGAAAAAGTATGTTTCTATATCAGTTTTATCTAACAAATACAGTGCTGGCATTTAGTTGTCTGTATCTGGTCAATAAAAGCCAAAAAATGCTATTTCAAAATATGACGTCATGATTTACCCATACTTTATATGCCGTCAGTCAAAAAAGATGATAGTATTTTGAAATTTGGTATGGTAGTTGCCCATATGTCGTTATCTGACATATATTCCGTTTTTTTAATATCTTTGAAAAAATATGGTTTTTGTGGGCATTTAAAAAAAAAATGAAATTTTTGGGGTCAAAACATTTTTTTTGCAATTTAGAGATAGCTGGTTTGTGGCCCTTGCATTTTCTACCTTTTAGCGTTTTGTATTGCATTTTACTTCAAATGTGGCATTTATACGGCCTGGCAAAGTTTAGCTGATTTTTGTGTCAAAATCGTGTTTAGTGACGTCACTAAATTCACTATATCTAAAAAAAAATCTGACAAAATTGCTTCATTTTCGCACAAAAGGTGGCAAAATAATGCCCGGAAAGGTGCTGAAAGTTTGGCGTCGATATCTGCATTAGTTATTGAGATATTCCTAGTATTCATAAGGGGGGGAATAAAAATCCCCCCAGTGACTCGCGGCTCAATGTCAAGCTCAGGTAAAAATTTGAAATTGATAAATATAAATAAAGAAGGCATGTTTCTAGACCAATTTTGTCTAAAAATACAGTGCTTGAATTTATTTGTCTGTGTCTGGTGACTAAAAGCAAAAAAAAAATGAAATTGCAAAATATGACGTCATGAGACTCATACGTAGGGAGCTATACGTCAGTCAAAAATTAAGATGTTGCTTTTAAATTTGGTTTGGGTATTTTACACATGTGGTTCTCAAACATATATTCGTTTTTTTGTTAATGTTTGAATTTTTTATTTTGAAGGCATTTTGTTTTTATAGTTTTTTCCCCATTTTTGGGGTCCAAAACCAAAATGTTCATAATTCCGAGGAAGTAATTTTGTAACTCTTGCCATTTGCTATATTTTGACGTTTTGTATCGCATTTCGCTCAAAATATGGCATTTGTACGGTCTGTTAAAGTTTGGCTGATTTTATCGTCAAACTCGTGTGTAGTGACGTCACTAAATTCGCTATATCTCGATTTTTCGACGAAATTGCTTCATTTTTGCACAGAAGACGTAGAATTGATGTAGAAGATGGTACCCGTAGTTTCACGTTGATAGCGCTATTGTTTTTTGGGATATTGCGAAAGTTCGTCGGGGGGGGGGGGGGGGGGGGGGGGGGGGTTCGCCCCCCCCCAGCCAATGGCGGGTTAACTGACATTTTCCATCAGTCATGCTTACGTATTTTTGCCTTTGTGTGCTATGTTTGGATCTTATCTTGCCCCCCCCCCCTCTCCCAGTGATGTTCCCTTAAAATAGGTCCTGCTATCCACATGGACCCCTGTCATTCCCCAACGCTTCAGATCTATGCAATCTTTGTTGGACATTCGTATGAACAAGTCATATAAATGATTTTATGATTAATATGAGTCATCCTTGAAAGAGAAGGTCGTCAGCAAGTGGAACAAAATGGCCCCTGATCGGTGCCGTGGACCGCCACTGTGCGATATTTTTACGCAAATAACTCAATGGAAACAGCGCTGTGACTCATTACGAGGCTCATTACATACCGTGGTTTTACGCCAGAGGACAGATATCGCCGCCTATCTTACCACTCACAATACGCAGACCTTTCCAAGTAATTACTCATTGTGCCCCGTTCCGTGTCAGCGCTGTAGGAGGGAGGCGGCGCGGCACACTGTCGCGTTTCGGCGGCAATTTGCGTCATTAGCTGTACACTCCGTCTCATTTAGGCCGTTAATTTGCCAGCCTCCATGGATGTGCCGCATCTGCCGCGAATGGCAGCGGAACTTTCTGCCTGGCCGCTGCCGTCCCAGCCGCTCTGGGAAGAGTCGCCGCTGCCGACCCAGCCGCCCTGGGAAGAGTCGCCGCTCTGCCGTGCCAGCCGCCCTGGGAAGAGTCGCCGCTGCCGTGCCAGCCGCCCTGGGAAGAGTCGCCGTTGCCGTGCCAGCCGCCCTGGGAAGAGTGGCCTCTGCCGACCCAGCCGCCCTGGGAAGAGTCGCCGCTCTGCCGTGCCAGCCGCCCTGGGAAGAGTCGCCGCTGCCGACCCAGCCGCCCTGGGAAGAGTCGCCGTTGCCGTGTCAGCCGCCCTGGAAGAGTCGACGTTGCCGTGCCAGCCGCCCTTGGAAGAGTCGCCGCTGCCGATCCAGCCGCCCTGGGAAGAGTCGCCGCTCTGCCGTGCCAGCCGCCCTGGGAAGAGTCGCCTCTGCCGTGCCAGCCGCCCTGGGAAGAGTCGCCGTTGCCGTCCCAGCCACCCTGGGAAGAGTCGCCACTGCCGTCCCAGCCACCCTGGGAAGAGTCGCCACTGCCGTCCCAGCCGCCCATAGGAAGAGTCGCTGTTTCCGTGCCAGCCGCCCTGGGAAGAGTCGCCGTTGCCGTGCCAGCCGCCCTGGGAAGAGTCGCCACTGCCGTGCCAGCCGCCCTGGGAAGAGTGGCCGCTGCCGACCCAGCCGCCCTGGGAAGAGTCGCCACTGCCGTGCCAGCCGCCCTGGGAAGAGTGGCCGCTGCCGACCCAGCCGCCCTGGGAAGAGTCGCCGTTGCCGATCCAGCCGCCCTGGGAAGAGTCGCCGCTGCCGACCCAGCCGCCCTGGGAAGAGTCGCCGTTGCCGTGCCAGCCGTCCTGGGAAGAGTCGACGTTGCCGTGCCAGCCGCCCTGGGAAGAGTCGCCGCTGCCGATCCAGCCGCCCTGGGAAGAGTCGCCGCTCGGCCGACCGCAGCTCAGCTGACATTTACCGTGAGCCTGACGAATAACTTAGGTCAGCGCACCAAACTACTAGCCCCGTTGTCACCTTGCTTCTGACTGGCACACTGGGGAAGTTGTGCAGCTACCGGGTTGAGGAAGAATTTGTGAGGTCGGCGCAAACTTTCCCGTCGGGTGTAGAGTTCACTCGTTACACGTGGTCAGCCATCGACACCCACTGGACACCGGAAAATGGCGACTGTGCTCATCTGACAGACTGGAGCCGCACAGGTTACCTGGAACTGAAAATTATCGGACAACTTAGAACACGCACTGACCTGCCACTGGCATGTTGAGGCACTACATGCCTGAGTCCGGCGAGTATTTTGTATCCTAAGCTGTAGTATAATGGCGGTTTGATCAAATCATACATCTTAGCAACTGCTTGTTTGAAGGAACGATTAGATGCTATTGTTTTGACATCATCTGGAAACCTGTTCCAATGTCGGATGGTAGCCGGATAAAAATGCATTTTGAAAGGAGGACAAACGGTTTGATGGTAAAGTTATGTTACTCGAGTTCCCAAGATTGCGGGCTGTAATTTCGTGCCGTGTGGCTGGAATCACATCTAGAAGATATTGAGAAGCATTTTGTTTGATTTTATAGACCATATTTAAGCTACTGATTTATCTTCTAGTATGCAATGTTGTCCAGTTTAATTCCTCCAGCAAAGCGTCTGTGGAGGTCCTGCGGGGACCTTATGCCCCCCTGATACAAAATTGCCCCCTCCTGGAGTGAATCCTGGATACACCACTGATGACAGGTATGGCAGGTTCACGTTCGGTGGTGCAGTGCCCCCTCCTGGAGTGAATCCTGGATACACCACTGATGACAGGTATGGCATGGTGTTCACGTTCGGTGGTGCAGTGCCCCCTCCTGGAGTGAATCCTGGATACGCCACTGATGACAGGTATGGCATGGTGTTCACGTTCGGTGGTGCAGTGCCCCCTCCTGGAGTGAATCCTGGATACGCCACTGATGACAGGTATGGCATGGTGTTCGCGTTCGGTGGTTCAGTGCCCCATCCAGGAGTGAATCCTGGATACACTACTGATGACAGGTATGGCATGGTGTTCACGTTCGGTGGTTCAGTGCAGGGCTGCGGAGTCTGAGTCGAAGTCAGAGTCGAAGTCGGAGTCAGAGTCGGCAGTTTTAGCCGTAGTCGGAGTCGGAGTCGGAGTCGCTAAAATATTACCGACTCCGACTCCGGCCCGGAGTCGGAGTCGACTTTTTGGCAATTGGTGATTACTTTGGTCGGTTGAATAGTCGGCGGCCAAGGGACATTAACTTTACATCCCTTTCGAAAGAAAATGGGTGCAAATGAATCGAGTGGAAAGTTTACTCAACTAGCGGTAGATTTGCGCCTGATGAAGATAGGGCAATCATTTTTACGTCATCTGATGATGATTGGGGCTTTGGATGCACCAACTCTTACGGTCACACACGGCGCCCATTTTAATATCATCGTGCTCGCTTCGTCAAGGAGATTCGAATCATACCATGGTGACCAGGTTACCTGTCAAATAAAAAAAATTGACCTTAGGTCCAGGTAATTTAAGGTCATGTGGTGAACCAGGTATGTCGTGCTGCGCAATGTCGGAGGCGTCTCGACGAGACATACACAGTAGAGCCCTTCATGGGACACATTTTCAGCCCCCATGCCATTAAAACCCATTCAGCCAGACCCAAACCCGTTCCAATCCAAATCCAAATCCGAATGAATAATTGATGGGGCTCCCATTCCCACCTGTTTCAGTATATTTCACTTTTTGTGGTGCTAAAAAATGATATGGTCTGTCCCAAACCCGTTCCAACCAGTTACATTGCCAAAAATGGACCTATTCCCACCCATTTTCATCCCGTTCCATGGGTCCCATGGGGATTCCCATTCCATGAAGGGCTCTAATACACAGTGGTGCCGGTCTCACGGTCTTATCTTCATTTTATTCCGCCGCCTGCAGACGAGCGCGACTGGGCTGGACGCGCGGCTGGCACGCACGTGCTCGAGCGGCGTAGCATTGTTCTCCATACTGTTAAGAATAAAAACAAACCAAAAAAACAGATGGCATTGCAGATATTGCTTAGGATGCGATTGGAGAACGGATGTAGGCCGGAGTCGGAGCTGAAGTCTGAGTTGCTAAAATTATGTCGACTCCGCAGTCCTGGTTCAGAGAGTACCTTGTCGCTCATACCCAGAGCGTATCCTTGCGTGATCACAGTGGAGCTGGGCAAATTTCTCCTCCACTGTCAAACACGATGGGAGTCTTCCAGGGGTCTACCCTGGGACCGATCCTGTTTACAGTTTTCGCCAACGATCTTTCGCTGTTTGCCGCTGGTGCGTGTGTCGTACAATACGCTGACGACACCCAGGTGATTGTCTCCGGTAAAAAGAACGAACTTCCATCGCTCATCAGTAAGATGGAGACTTCTCTGCTGCTTTAGACGAGTGGTTCCGCGAGAACGCCCTCAAAGTGAACGCGAGTAAAACTCAGCTCATCGCTCTTGGCAGCCGCCCAAATTTGCGCACACTACCAAACTTGGAAATCGCCTTCCACGATAGCCCCCTCGTACCTTGCAGCGTAAACAAAACCTAGGCGTCACTTTCGACAAAAATATCTCCTGGTACAGTCATGTGGGTGTCGTTAGCCGACGCTGTAATGGAATTTTGATTGGTTTGCCGCACGTGCGCCACATGCTGCCTCACAACTTTGTCTGTACGCTTGTAACAAACAGTCCTCCTGCAGGTCCGGTACTGCCTTTCTGTGTATGGCAACGGATCTAAGAAGAACATGTACAGAATTCAGAGAAGAATAAAAAAATCGCGGCGAGGGTAATTTTTAGACGCAGGAAGTTCGATCATGTTTCGAACCTAAGAGAGCGACTGGGCTGGTTGCCTGCTCAGTTGATGGCTGACCACTGTACATTGTGTCTTGCGCATACCGTGATCGCGAGCGGGGAGCCTGACTCCTTGGCGGTCACGCTCCGTTACTGCGGTGACACGCGGCAGAGCAACACCAGACAGGATGGCTGGGTGCGCGTGCCAAGATCCAGAAGCGAGGCTGGAAAGCGACGCTTCTGTTCGAGAGCCCCCGCGCTGCACAACAAACTGTCCAGTGATCTCACACCGTTGAGCCAGCAGCGCTTCTCGCACGCCTTAAAACGGCGGTTGCTGAACCTCGCATCCACTTGAGTCGTTGCTGAATGTGACCGATATATGGTGAACCACAGACTCGCACCAACTGACTATGCCTGCTGCGAATGTTTACATGCTTGCGATGACTGTGTGTGTGTGTGTGTGTGTGTGTGTGTGTGTGTGCGTGCGTGCGTGCGTGCGTGCGTGCGTGCGTGCGTGCGTGCGTGCGTGCGTGCGTGCGTGCGTGCGTGCGTGCGTGCGTGCGTGCGTGCGTGCGTGCGTGCGTGCGTGCGTGCGTGCGTGCGTGCGTGCGTGCGTGCGTGCGTGCGTGCGTGCGTGCGTGTATGTGCTTTTACCCTCGCAAATATCCCTGTTTACTTGTCTCGGAGCTTAATAGCCCCTCCTGCAGTGGATCGCTCTTCAATCGCAATACAATACAATATAATACAATACATGGCCCATACCAACTTTTAGGAGCTGGAGTTAGCGAACTGCCATATTAACTTTGGAACCAGCGACACCACATATACCCGAGTAGCGTAATTGTGTGGACATGAGAGTTCTTCCGCACAACATGGACACGCATAAACGAGTATCCACCATCGGCACCAAGAACTTTAGGAAAGTGACGACTAGTGTAAACGATCATGACGTGATGACAATTCGAATGATCCTCAGCTAAGAAGGATATCTCTAAAGACATAAGAGTAAGTATTAAGTAATTTCATGGACCCAAGTTGAGAACTCTCCGTAATTGTGAGACAAGTGGGCGGAGCCAAGGTAAAAGTGGGCGGAGCCAAACAATGTCCATGAAATCGTGTGGAATGACACAATTCTGTCATTCGCGGGTTGCGTGGACATTACAACCACGAACGTGATCATTTGCCCTATGCACCAATTTGTATTAATATTTGATAGCTTATCGTTGAAATCATCGGCCTTTGGGGGGGGGGGGGTGAGCAGCGCCAACCACTAAATCCGCACCCGATCAGCGAATCAGTATTAATTACGCAAGTCTAGTGCTACGAAGTGAAAATAAGATGGAAGGTAAGGGGAGTTTGTGGTAGGGGGGGGGGGCGTCCCCCTGGCTAACTTCCACACTAACGTTCCGATGGAGACGCGTAAGGCGGTGTTCGAAAGATCTCAACGAGATGAATCTACGGAATGCTTGAACTTTTGTCTTCAAGGTCACAGGTCAGGTCAAGGTCAGGTCAAAGGTCAAAATCGAGCGTTTTCGCATGTTATGCTCTCGAGACCACACAATGGACAGCTCTGGGCCCAAACTCAGCCAAAATACTCCCAAGTGTGGCATGATAGTACTATGTGAGTACACGTTTGATACTAAACAAGGATCAAGGTCAAGGACATGTAACAGAGGTCAACCATGACAACATGAGATAGTCATGCAGGACATGTTTTAAGGCTACTTTTGAATCTAAATGCTATGTAAATGCTTAATTCCATGTATTTGAGCTATTTTAGGGACACATTGAAGGTTTCAGGTCAAGATCAGGCCAGGGAAGGTAACCAAAATCGAAACATAGTCTTGCGACACATGTTTATGGTGTGGTGTTACCTCATAATCACAGTGAAGTGTTTATTTCCATGTATTTTTTCCTTTGAGGTCAACATCAGGTCAAGGTCAGATGGTCACCAAAAGTCGCACAGTGATTGTGACCTTTGATGGGCCATAGCTTCCACGAATATAAATATATCGACTCAATATGGTATGTATATACTAGTGGTCCAATCGGTACAATCATTTTCGGAATTCCGAATTTGTTCGAAGACCGATTCGGTTTTCGGACGGACATAAGCATATTTCTTTGGACATTTTCGGACATCCAATGCTCAAGGATGGCTTGTCCCGAAAATCACTTGTTACTTTTTTATTAAAAAAAGAAAGTGTGCCACAAGTAATTCATTTCCATATCAAACACTTTTTCTGCTTTCGGACAAATTTCGGACAAGCAATTATTTTCGGACAGTTTCGGACGGAAAGCAGACAATGGACATCGGTCGGACATTGGACAAATATTTTCTGAAACTGGCACCACTAGTATATACATCGCATGTGTCTCTCTCGCCTATTTTCTGATTTAATGTTAAAAATGTCAATTTTGTAGAACATTTCCCAAAAACATTTTTGTTTTTCATTTCGGGGTCGAAAAATACAAAAAACAATGAAAATCCGAGATAGCCATCTTGTAGAGGGCGTCACATGGGCGTCATATAGTCAGAGTAGCTGTGGCGCCCTAAGGCCCAAGTCACAACCATTGTAGAGCTCGTCATTCCGCGTCTTTTGACACTTTTTATTTGCATTTTGCTTCAAAACAGGAATTTTACTTTTTCGAATATTTCACAGTTTTCGGCCGAAACTCGCGTGTAGTTTCGTCACTAATACCTCATTTTCTCAAACAGTTCTGAGTCGATTTGCTTTTTTCTCATACATATGTAACATTTATGTGGGATGAGGCATGCAAAGTTTCATATCGATATCTTCTTTGTTTTTAAGTTATTAAGAAAGTTCGCCTGGGGGAACTCTCCCCCCCCAGCCAATGGCGGGTTGAATTATAAATTTCGGTGTAATTTTAATTTCAGAAGAAAATCGCCTTAACCCTCGCCCGGGTAGGGGAGGGGTAGTACCCCCTTCCCTAGTTTTTTGTTTGTTTCAGGAATAACTCGCGTATTTTTTAACCGATTGCGATGAAACTTTCAGTATCGTACTTTTGAACAATTTGACACATACTCTAAAATTTGTGAACTTATAACTCAAATGAACCGTGATCTATGACCTGTTTCTGAAGGTCATGTCAGGCGCAACTGACGTCCCGTAGTATCGATGCTTGTAACTTATGCAGTTTCCGAGTGTTTGTTGTTCAGGAGCATATCCACATGTGTTTCCAGGTGACAGTTGTGGTTTCCACTGAGATTGTGACCTCGATTGACCTTTTCAGAGGTCAACCGAGATCACTGACTTCCGATGACCCCAGATGACTGTTTTGGCTTCTGGCAGTTTATAGGACATTTCGTGACACTGATTTAAAATCTGGGATCCATTTTACATAATTATATGTTCCACTTGGGTCATTTGCTTTCACAGGTCAACCGAGGTCACTGACCTCAGATGACCTGACATGACCTTTTTGATATTTGGCAGTTTCTAGGACATTTTGTGACGCTGATTTCAAATTTGGCACCACTCCCTTTACACACTCCCTTTAATGTCACTCGTATGTACTTTAAGTTTGCGGTCGTGCACATTACGGTGTTACACCGCGCGGTTTAAAACTTACAGGGTTTTGTTTTGTGCCTACAATTTTGCTGTCTCGATTTTATATCGATTACCTCAGCGGGTCAGGCCATCTTCCTGGTCTCGGTCATTTAACCCTCGCTCTACGGGAGCTTTTTTCACCTTCGCCCTACGGGGGGGGGGGGGGGGCTGACAGGCCCCCCCCTGTTAACTTCCAAACCAAGCAACTTAGAGCAATGTGGTAAGAACCAGCATGTTGCCTGTCATAAGAGGAATCGAACAATATGCAATTTTGAGGTTTCAGATGAACAGATGACCTTCCAGGTCAAGTGAATGACCTCGGATTAACCACGTCCAGAACAACGATTTTGCTCTTCAGAAAACCTCAAAATTAGAAATTGATAAATGTAAATAAAAAGGCATGTTCCTAGACCAGTTTTGGCTCAGAGATACAGAAAAGGTAATTATTTGTTCGTATCTTGTCAAAAAAGTCAAAGTTTTATTTTAAATGACGTCATCAGTTTCTTACACTTAGGGAGCCATCACTCAGTCAGAAATGAAGATATTGCTTTGAAATTTGGTATGAGTATTGTCCATACTCAGTTCCCTCACATATATTCCGGTTTTTCTAAAATCTTTGAAAATTTTGATTTTGTGGGGATTTTTCGAAAAAAAATCACTTTTATTTTAGGGGTCAAAAACCCAAAATTTTGCAAATCTGAGACTGCCATTTGAAAGGGAATGAAATGTTGTATCTTTGGTGAATTGCGTTTGCAATTTGCTTTAAAACTATTTTCTACAATTTTTCAAATATTTCTATTTTTTACCAACATGACGTCATCAAAACGTCATTATTTCCCAAATTTCTCAACCAATTTCAAATAACAGCCTACAAATATCAACCATTTTTACAGCCTACGTATAATTGCTGTAAACTCAGCTACCGAAAATTTCAGCAAGATACAACGCATGTGTAAAAAGTTATTCAAGAAAAACCTCAGGGGGGGCTGTCAGCCCCCCCCCCCCCGTAGGACGAGGGTTAATCCACCGCAGTGCTGTAACGTACATTCAGCACATCAACGCTGTTCAATCAATGCAAAGCTCAACGCTGCCCCCCGAGGAAATAAATCAAATACAACAAAATGTATTGCAAATGTGAAAGGTTCCGACACAAACACATTTCCATTCGAAACGACCCAGGTACCACAAATACGTCACGCGCCGCCGCCGCCGCCGCCGCCGCCGCCGCCGTCCCCGTTACTCCAGGTACTGGATGAGATCTGCAATGACACAATTACATATTTGTCAGCAAAACATCAAGTTAGGTAATCATCGTTGTAAATAGAACTAGGTTACATTTGTGTATTTCAAATCCTGCAAATTTCATAAGAATGGTAAATGTACTGTAAGACAGGGTGGTCGATACTGTTATATAAGGTAATTGATTGTTAAGGATCTCACGCGAGCGGGTTGTTTCGAAAATATCGTTGGATCAGACTAATGGAAGCATGGATTAAATATTAACATGCGCAGTGGATAAGGGTGTGGGTGTGTGTGTGGGGGGGGGGGGGGGGTCAACCACCCCTCTTGAGAGTGGGGATCGTGGAGACCGTCCCCCCATCCTCCCGTCGGCGACGCCCCTGCATGTTACGGCTGAAATTGCCTTCGTTTTCCTTTCGGAGCAGCGGTGTGTCGAAGGGAAAACGAAGGAAATTTAATCCGTAACTGACTGAGCCCATTTCCACGTCGCAGGGGTGTAGGGTCATATTCAGTTGGTGGGAATTCAATGTAAATGACTGATAGAAAATGAATTAAATAAAATGACTTATACTACCGACACAGAGGCCCAGCGGGGCGCGAGTTAAAGCTCCACGCACCTGTTAGTGCCCTGAGACGTTGTGGGTTCGGATATTCGTCTTCTCTAGAAGGGACGCCACCTGATGACGGGCGCCATGATGGGTCGCCCCCACTAGAGTTAGACGAAGCATAGCTGAAAGGATATAAAGCTCCGTTACGGTACTTACACCCTCGCCAGTGCAGTCTACGTACATACCGTGCAGGTCCTGGCGCGTTTCGCCCCTAATTGAGCTAGAGTTAAACAAGAAAACTGAGCGTGTTGCTTATTATTCGAGAAAATCGTCGATATCTGATTTTAATATTCTGGGCCATTTCATGACCTTTGAGGTAACCAAATGACCTTGATATCAGGTAAATTGTGTATGTACAAATTAAATGACTTATAATCAAATTAGAATGACGATTTATCCCCCGCCGATATCTGTGTTTGCAACTGAGTAACGTGTTGAAACAATTTTGTTAACCGACTTTGAGTTAAATGGGAATTCAATCAACATATGGTGATTATCGATCTGATAAACCACGGCTGAGAAGTCCTGTGGTTTTTTATGTAGCATGGCGGTGCGGGATAAAATAATTACACAACTCACGAGTATAAAAATGTTTTAATCGACACGCTATCGATAAACTATCGATAAACTATCGCATATCGATAAACTGATCGATCAATCGATTAACTGCATATTTATACTCGCTCGTGGTATATTATATATTAAACTTCAGCACATTCCTTCTTGTTATTAGAATGCATTTATAGCAATTGTAGGTCCCTAACTTCAGGCAAAAGGTCGTCTGAGGTCAATGACCTCGGTTAATATGTAAGAGACCATGACCTCATTATAACATATAGTTGGGCAAAATAATTGTGAAATTTGTAAATAGTGTCTCAAAATGCCCTTAAAGACACTGGAGGTCAGAAAAGGTCACCAGACCTCGGTTGGCATCTGTAACGTCACGATCTCATCGGCAACCTAAATATCACCAATTGACACCTGTTTATATGCTCCTGTCCAACACAACTGTTAAAGGGAATGTTTTACCTTTGTATTAGTTTTAAACTGAGATAGTCATTACCTTGAGCTGTTATTGAAAGGTATAAATTACTAAGGTAATTTTTCCCAAAACTTATCCATTTTTAAGCAATTTAATTTACCATTTGCAAAATGACTCTAGGCTGGTGCAGCCGCTGATTGGCTGACAGACACTTTTTCAGCCAATCCCACTTTGTCAGCCAATCAGCGGCGGTATATAGCTCAATAATGACGTCATTCGCCCAAATCTAAAAACTTAATTTGTATAAAGTTAAGTGACTTTTCGAGTGAAAAAATATCACCATCGTTTTCAGCAGCACTTATTTCATATTTTCTACTACAACCAGCGTGTATTTGACAACTTTCAGAAAGGTGAAACATTCCTTTTAAGTGTTTAAGTTACAAGCGTCCATATGCTGGGGGACGCAAAATGCGCTTGACATGACCTTGAGAAGCAGGTGATAGGTCACGGGTGAGGCAAGGGCCAATGAGTACACTTCACAACTTCAGAGTGGGTGGCAAATTGTTGAAAAGTATGGCACTGAAAGTTTCGTTGCAATGGGATGACAATATCTAGTTATTCGCAACAACAAAAAATAACTAGGGAGTTGTAATCTCCCCGCACTGGCGATGGATAACCAACATAGGCAACGAACTATACTGATACAAACTTGGTGGCGAATTTTCGAACTATTTTTCTCGTCGGCTCACAAGCGAGTCAAAACGTGGACATTTGAGGCCGTTCGCGTCAAGTCCACGCAATTACGTTTGATGTTGCTGATGATGGGTGTCCACGATATTCAACCTGTGGCATGAAATAAAACCATGGTCCATGGTTTCGCCGATGTCCACGAATTTCCCGAAAGAACTGTTAATATGTCCATGGATTTACGATCTAACCAGCAGATGGAAGCGGAACGGAGAGAAAACATCCAATTTATATTGTAGTGATTAACCCAATAGTGTCCAGGAAGCTTTGATAATAGCAACACCATTGTATTGCATTGAATCGTATTGCACTATATTGCATTGTATTGAAATTGGATGTATTGCATTTACAATGAAGGTATTCTCAAGTGCATAAAATATGCTGTAAAGAAATGCAAAAAAAAATCCAGCACTATTTTAGGCACGACTAAGATTGTCATCTTCAAAATCGAGAATGGCAGCTCTTGAATATATAGTGCTGGTTTGAGGAGGCTACTTGATGTAAGCTACATATAGTTATTCATAATTCTGCCTATTGTATTGATTCATAATTCTGTATTGTTATTCATACTTATTGTTATTCTGCCTTGTTTTTCATACATTTACCCCCCCCCCCACACACACACACACACAAAAACACCAAGAGCTTTCAGGTTACAGATGAAGGGTGATGAGGTTCGTCTGATGGGGGTGATCTGATGAAATGAGGGGTGAGGAGGAGCAAGGGCGTAGGGAATATTTTGCCCAGGGGGGGGGGGGCAAATGGGATCAGACCTCGTAGCCAAGGGGCCCACATCATTAAAACAGTACAGTACGTTGTATGATGTAAAACAACGACAAATAAGTTTTCGACAACGAAAAACAAGTTTATTTTTTCATTTTTGGCAGTGAAAAACACAAAATATCGAAAATCCGAGATAGTCATTTTTTATATTTTGTCATTTCCTTTTGTTCACCATTTTGTATTTGCAATTTTTGTTAAAACTCGAATTTTTATGATTTTGCAAGCATGTATTGTTTTTCCACCAAAAATTACATGACATGACGTGATTAAAACGTCATTATCTCCCAAAGCAATCCACCATTCTCATTGAAATGTAGTGATAAGACGTAGAATCGATGTAGCATAAGGTACTGAAGGATTGACATTGATATCTATCATTGTTTTCAAGTTATTGAGAAAATCCGGGAAGGGGGGGGGGGCAGATTTTACCACCTCCAGCGGGGCGCGGGTTACTGCAAATATTATCCTGAATCTTCTTCAATTCGAATTCAGGAAACAACACAGTACGTACATGCCGATTGTTCAAATGTACGATGAAGTTTACAAAATCTCTACAAAATAACGAAACAACATGCTCCACCTTGATTTACAGAAAGCTTTGGATACAGTTTGCTTGGCAATTATCTTGAAAAAATACACCGCATTGTGATACGAGGAGTTTCTACAACACGATATCGTCATATATTAATAAGAGGCATAAAATGGCAATAATATATATATATATATATATATATATATATATATATATATATATATATATATATATATATATATATATATATATATATATATATATATTCTTCTATGCCGCCACCCATTAACAGGTGATCAGGAGTGCCCCGCTCTCGATCCCATCGACGCACATCACCTTACTTTAACACCAGAGAACAAAAGAGAAAATGTCGCGGCACTCCCAGCTAGGAAATGGAAGAAGAAATAAACAAATCAAATGAAGAGAGGAAGGCTAAGTGGTCAGTGGTAATGTGGTTAAAAATAAGAAGGCAGAAAGTAGTCGTTGCTGAAATCAACAAGTGACTGCCCCCCCCCCCCCCACTACGCCCCTGGGAATCATACATTCTGACATTCGCACATACGTAACCGAGTTAGTAAGGATTGTAAGTGTGTGCCCCACTGCCTGCTGCCCCCATCACGTTGCCATCAAGAAAGGTTTCCCAGACAGTGAGGCAGGATACAATTTCATTCATACAAAGGTTGGGGAAGGCAGATCCTGGTCTAGGCAAGCAGAAGGTCTATGCTGGAACCCGGTGAGACCCCAGCTAAGCAAAGCTTGTTGCTGTTCGATCTCACCCAGGTTCCAGCGTCGGTTAGTCGGGGTGGCTTTCGCGCATGATATAATTAATTGATCTATAAGTTGAAACATGATCTAATTAATTCATATTTCAAGAAAGCAGAAAAGAAATAGAGGTACTATATTGCTCAACACCAATATAAATCTCTATCTCTGATTTACTATGTTTTATTTCAAATTATGCACGTTTATGCATGCTTATGTTGTTTGTTTATATACTGTTACTTAGTTCTGCAAATTTGTATTATTGTTTATTTATAATGTTACATACATTACAAACTGCATAACTTCATTCTTTTGCGGTTGCATCTAAGAAACAAATGATGAAGATTGGAGTCCCACAGGGTTCAATTTTAGGTCTTCTTTTACTTATTCTCTATATTAAGACATCAGCAATACAACAGAAATTGGTACATTTTACTTATTTGCTGATGATATACGGCAATTTATATTCAAGCTAGAAATGTTGAAGAGCTGCAAATAAAGATCAAATAACTAATTCCAAAAATAACGAGTTGTTCCATGTAAATATATTATCACTAATGCATCAAAGACAAATTACCAAATCTATTCAACATCAGTGACGTGACAAGATCTTGACATAGTATTAAATGATACACCAATCACGAGAAACCCATGCATTAAATACTTAGGAGTTCTTTTGATGAAAATCGTAAATGGAATAGTCATATATATATATATATATATATAGTGCAATATGTGTGATAAGCCGTAATATATAGGAGTTATCGGAATATCCAAGCTTTATTTATCCTCATATCAACTTCTATTGCAGTGCAATGCATTAATTCCGCCCCATCTAAATTATTGTGCAGTGATCTGGATTCTGGGGTGGGAATTATGACACTAACATTAACAAGCCTTCGATAGTGCGGAAACGAGCGATTTGTCCGCCCCTGTAGCTCAGTGGAAGAGCCTTCTGACCTTTCCTGGTAGTGGTAGCCCGAGTTCGAGTCAAGGTCAAAGCCTACATTACCAAAGCCTTGTACTCCTCTCAGACATTTCCTATAGCATACACTGAAAAACAATGAGAACTTGCACTGGTCTTCCTTCGAGAGCCTCACCGGCGCTCGACCGGCAGACCACCTCTACCACCACAGGACCCTCTAACGGCCAGCAGAGAGACCTCTACAGATCGGCAGGGTCCTCTAAAGGCCGGAAGAGGGCCCTCTACAATCACTCTACAGATTGGCTGGGACACTCCGCAGATCGGCAGGGCCCCTACAGACTGAGAGAGGGCCGTCTACAGGTCGGCAGGATCCTCTAAATGCCGATAGAGGCTGTCTGCAGATTGACAAGGCGATCTCCAGATCGGCAGGGCCCTCTAAAGGCTGGCAGGGCCCTCTAAAGGCCGGCAGAAGGCCCTTATAGATTGGCTGGGGCACTCTGCAGAACGTTAGGGCTCCTAAAGGCTGGGAAAGGGCCCTCTACAGGTCTGCATGACCCTCTAAATGCCGACAGGGGGCCCTCTGCAGATTGGCAGGCCCTCTACATGCTAGAAAGGCCCTCTAAAGGCGGGTAGAGGGCCCCCTATAGATCGGCAGGGCCCTCTAAAGGCCAGCAGAGGGCCTCTACAGATTGGTTGGGACACTGCAGATCGACAGGGCTCTAAAGGCTGGAAGAGGGCCCTCTACAGGTCGGCAGGGCCCTCTAAATGCCGACAGAGGCACTCTACAGATTGGCAGGGCGATCTACAGATCGGCAGGACCCTCTAAAGACCGGCAGAGGGTCCTCTCCAGATCGGCAGGGACCATCTACAGATTGGCAGGGCCCTATAAAGGCCGGCAGAGGGCCCTCTACAACCGGAGGGGGCCATCTAAATGCCGACAGGGGGCCTTCTGCAGATCGGCAGGCCCTTTAAAATATGGTAGAGGGCCCTATCCACACTGGCTGGGGCCCCTTTCTACGTATTTACATATACATGCTTTTAACCCGCGCGGCGCTGGGGGGGGGGGTAAATTTTACCCCCCCCCTCCCGGATTTTCTCAATAACTTGAAAACTATGAAAGATATCACAGTGAAACTTATGGTACCTTTGCATCAATTCTAAGTCTTCTGCCATTTTTTTTTTTAATTCGTGAAAATTTTGAGGAGATAATGACGTTTTAGTGACGTCATGGCATGTCATTTTTGGTGAAAAAACGTTAAATGTTTGAAAAAATCGTAGAACATAGCATCTTATTGCAACTCGCAAATAAAAGACGTCAAAAGACAGAGAATAACATTGTCTTTAAAATGGCTATCTCGGAGTTTCAACATTTTGGGTTTTTGACCCCCAAAAATGCAAAAAAACTGATTTTTTTGGAAGAATTTCCACAAAAGTTTTTTAAAAACGATTTTCCAAAAACCGGAAGAAGTAATAGAGAACCGAGTATGAACGATGCTGAAACCAAATTTCAAAAGCAATATCTTTTTTTGACTGACTTATAGCTCTCGAAGTATAAGTAACTCAGGACGTCATTTTTTTTATTTTCGTTTTTTGGCTTTTACTGACCAGATACAGACAAATACATGCCACCACTGTATTTCTAAGACAACACTAGTCTAGAAACATGCAATGTTTATCTAGATTAATTAATTTAAAATATTGTCCTTAGTATGACCTGACCTTGACCTGAGGACTATTATATGGGGTCAGGCTGTAAAAATGGCTGCTTCTATCGAATTATACGTGTAAAATAACCCATACAGCATGTGTCGCATGGCTTTCGTAGACCAGTGACCTTTTGTGACCTGATCTTGACCTTGACCTTTGCTTACAATTTCACTTTTACTTATGCAGGAGATGCATTATACAGTTGGGAGCACTTTGTGAGATAATAGTTGCAATATAAGGCTTTGGATGAAAAGTATAGCCCAAAAACCCAAATACTTAAATTTTAGCACTTGACCTGACCGTGACCTGACATGTGACCTTATTTTAAAAATTTCGGGTACGCGTTAGATTCTGCTCACTGAGAGCTTTCGATCGCCGCCTTACGCGTCTCGCTGCGGTTATTGGTTCGGAAGATACGAGGGGGGGGGGGGTAAAATTTCCCCCCAGCACCGGGCGTTCGGATGGAGACCCCAGCGCCGCGCGGGTTAACAGACAGGCAAGTGCTGTTATTTATTCGTGTTACGATTTTTTCATCGGTTCGTGGGCGTTATTTTATGCGACGTAAGGCGTTTTGCGGGCGCCTGACACCATCAAAATCACTGGGGCCTTCGGCCCCAGGGGCCCTCGCTCGGTCACCAGAGGGGGCCCCTGGCCTCCAGGGGGGCCCCTGGCCTCCAGGGGGGGGGGGGGGGGGGGGGGGGGGGGGGGTCATGACCCCTTGTCCCCCTTTCCTACGCCCGTGCCTATTATAACATGCAAATCCACATTAAAAATGCTGCAAAGGCTTAACCCTCGCCCTACGGGAGCTTTTTTCACCTTCGCCCTACGGGGGGGGGGGGGGCTGACAGCCCCCTGTTAACTTTCAAACCAAGCAACTTAGAGCAATGCGGTACGAACCAGCATATTTCCTGTCATGAGAGGAATCTAACTGTATGTGATTTTTTGGTTTCAGGTCAACGGGTGACCTTCCAGGTCAAGTGAATGACCTCGGATTTACCAAGTCCAGAACAGCGATTTTGCTCTTCAGAAAACCTCAAAATTAGAAAATGATAAATGTAAATAAAAAGGCATGTTCCTAGACCAGTATTGGCTCAGAAATACAGAAAAGGTAATTATTTGTTCGGATCTTGTCAAAAAATTAAAAAAGTTATTTTAAAAAATGACGTCATCAGTTTCTTACACTTAGGGAGCCATTACTCAGTCAAAAACGAAGATATTGCTTTCAAATTTGGTATGGGTATTGCCCATACTCAGTTCTCCAACATATGTTCCAGTTTTTCCAATATCTTGGAAAATTTTGATTTTGTGAGGATTTTCCCCAAAAATTCGTTTATTTTTATTTTAGGGATCAAAAATCCAAAATTTTGAAAATCCCAGATTGTCATTTCAAAGAGAATGCCATTTTATATCTTTGGTGAATTGTGTTTGTAATTTTCTTTAAAACCCTGTTTTCTACGATTTGTCAAGTATTTTTTTTTTTTACCAACATGACGTCATCAAAACATGATTATTTACCAAAATTCTGAACTAATTTCAAATTAATTTTCACAGAATACGTATAATTGTTGTAAACTCAACTCCCTAAACTTTCAGCAAGATGCGCCTCATGTGTAAAAGTTATTCAAGAAAAACCTCAGGGTCAGGCCCCCCCCCCTCCCCCCCGTAGGGCGAGGGTTAAATACACGCATAACAAATTGGTGTACATTTTTTCGTCATTTCAGCCGACCCCCCCCCCCACTCAAAAAATTATCAGCGACGCCCCTGGGTACAGCTGACAATTGACATAGTTTTGCTCAGTATAAGGCAATGTCGGAACAACACAAACTGCAAGCTGACATCTTTCCTTTTTCGATATACCAAAAGGTTGAAAACCTAAAAAAAACCATTATAAATCGTGTGGTTGCAAAATAAAGAGGCCCAAATCCGGGAACAAATTCGAAATTGGGGGTAGGTAAGGTCCGCTAAAAAACGCCCTCCCCCCCAACAAAAAAAAACGGCCGGCTAGATCCGCCCTTGTAATAACGTAATGTAATGTAAAATATTTCAGTCCTGCAACACTGGCGAGCTGCGGCGCTCAGGTGTGCCGCCTAGATACAAACACATTTAAGTCAGGATATTAGAAGTTTGATTTGAAGACCGCATAACAGACTAAAAACATGTCTGATAAAATAAATAGTTCAGTAACTACTAACTCACCTTCCTTTTGTCTGCCATCTCCAGCTCCTGCAGGCTTCGGCGTCTTGCACCACAATCTGCGCAGCCACTCTCACACACAACCCAAACAAAGCCGTGACCGCGTCCACGCGCGCGAGCCGTTAGCCAGCTGGCGCAGCCGTCAGCTGATAAGTTATTAGAAATTGGCCAACATCCATGGACAAAGGTATTAAGTTTTCTTGACTTCCATGGACACGGGTGCATCAGCCAATCAGAGTCGTTTTTACATCCAGCATGACCAATACCAAACGAGGTATTAATGAAGGCTAAGGATTCAAACCTGGTGGTGAATTTTCGAACTATTTCTCTGGTCGGTTCACAAACGAGTTAAAACGTGGACATTTGAGGCCGTTCGCGTCAAGTCCACGCAATTACGTTTGATGTTGCTGATGCTGGGTGTCCACGATATTCAACCTGTGGCATGAAATAAACCCATGGACACGAAATGTCCATGGTTTCGCTGATGTCCATGAATTTCCCGAAAGAGCTCTTAATATGTCCATGGATTTACGATTGAACAGTGCAATTTGGAATTAGCTATACCAACTTGGAATATTTGTTAAGCTCAAGACCTGGAACTGTTAAACAAATTGTGCCGCGGAGCGGCGCGAAAATTTTGAGTTGTTTTCCCTGGACAACTGCATGCTTACTGTTGAAAGGCCCTGGGTCCCTTCAGATCGTCTAGGGACCTCTCCGACCTTTTCAACGCCCTACCGACCTGTTCAGGGACTCATCTGAGATCCGCAAAAAACATGATGTTGAGTGGGTGATATATATTACCCCTATTTGTAATAGGCTCCTGGCTACCCCCATTTGTAACAAGGGGGGGGGGCGGATTCCGCCCCCCTCTCGGAGATCTCGAGATCTGCCAGTCCGATTTGCAAAACTCAAACGGCATATTATTCCTCTCAACACGATCTACATTTCCAGTAAAATAAAACAAATCCAAAAAAAATTATAGGGGGCAACAAGGGGGCAAGAACTACAAATTTTAGAGGTATTTGTGATCCAACACAGCTGTCATGTTTATCAACCGATTTTAACGCAACTAATGGTAATCGATAGATATCGAATTGGAAATTGACATATGGCGGTTACTTTTGAAAATTCGAAAATCATAGGCGTGTGCACTGTGCATGTCACTCAATATGGGAGTGAAGTAAATGCGTAATAAAGCCATTTGTTTTTTTTGGATACATGCAATGGTGTCGTATTGTGACATTAGAAAAAACAGTTATAAAACATATTTTTTGCCATAGGCGGTACCAGGTTAGTGAAAGAAGGAGGTAAAATAGGAAGAAATACTAACCGCAGGCAAATTGCTACCCAGCACTATAAATAAGATACTTGTCGTAGATATTTCCTTTTTGCATGTTGTACTTCATCATAGGCGTATCCAGGATCCAAACCGGGGAGGTGCAAGACCTTTTGATAGGTGTATTATCCGCTATTATGATTCTAACTAGTCAACAGTGACTATTTCACTTACAACTTCAATTCACATTGCTTACCCTCCTTTTACCCTACCTGGACTCGCCTATTATCTTATACTAGTTCGTAGAGTATCCTGTGGTGCATGTTTCATCCGAAAACTGCTGTATGTTGTGTCATTGTAGGCCCATGCATCTTAGTTTCCTTGCAATAATATGACCCCCTTTCTTCCATTCCTGAGCGCGCCTCTGCAAAAAAAAATGACTTCATTCCCTCTCTTGGCCTCATATGTGCATATATCATTATAAACTAACCGTCTATTATGCTGTAATCGCTAGCATATCGTCATCACCATGCCAGTCACCCCCCCCCCCTTTCATGTGCCTGAACACGCCCCTGCAACTCTATATGTAATACATTATGTAAATAATGGAAGGAGCAGCTATCTTTTACATCTTGATAGCAATAAATTCCCATTCCATTGGTCTTCCCGCCAAGCAGTGAATACTTCCTTGAAACCTCCCCTTTTCAAGCCCCTGAAACCGCCTCTGCCAAGCAATTTTTTTATAATATTTCATTAACATCAACTAATTTGCACTTGTTTATATCACCGTAAACCAATGTAACTCCTTCATACTTGAAACAATTAGGAAGAAACCGTGAAGATCACATTTCCGTAATATCGCCAAATATCGCCGCAGAACCCTCCCAAAAACGTGCCCTGGAACCGCCTCTGTTCAGGTTAGGAACGCAAAATTTAGACTCCATATGTGGAAATCTATTTTGAGGAAAAATCCCAAATTTCGTGGCTCTACTTCCACATTCTCTGGAGATATCTGCGAAAAACATGGAGGGGGGGGGGGGGGGCGGAATCCGCCCCCCCCCCCATGTTACAAAGAGGGCTTACTCTACAAGAAAAAAATAAAATCGGACCTTACGGGTATATTGTAACACCCTGACGAAGGGTGTTACAATATACCCGAAAGCTCTGTTTTTGTTTTGTGGGGTAAGTCCTCTTTGTATTTAATCTTCATCTGGGATCTTTATGTGCGTTTGGCCCTTCCGGTCTTACCACAGATTCCTCTGACCTTCCAAGAAGCCCCTCTTGTGTGTCAAGGGGCCCATTCGGCATGTTCAGAGATCCTTCCGACCTGGCCAGGGTCTGCACTGGCTGCTTTGACGCCCTGCCGACATGCTCAGGGGCTCCTCCGACCTGCCCAGGGCCCCCTCCAGTCTGGCTACGAACTAATCCGGCATGTTCAAGGGCCCTTCCGGCCAGCCCAGAGACCCTTTCGGTCTATCCAGGGGCCCCTCTGACTTGCCCAGGATCCCCTCCGATCTGCCCAGCGACTCTTCTGGTCGGACTGCGCTGGCTTCTTTGTCGCCCTGCCGACATGCTCAAGGGGCCCTCCGACCTGTCCTGGGGCCCCTTCGTGCTGGCTAGGGGCCAATTCGGCATTTTCAGGGGTCTTTCTTACCCGCCCAGGGGTCCTTGTGGTCTGGTCAGGAGCCATCCGATCTGTAGAGGGACCCTTTGACTTTCCAGGAGCCCTCTGGTCTTCCCAGGGGCCCTCCAGCCTTCTAAGGGGCCCTTCCGACCTGGTAAGGGACTGCGCTTGCTACTTTGTCGCCCTACGATATGCTCCTAGGACCATCCGACCTGCCCTGGGGCCCCTCCGTGCTGACTAGGGGCCATTCGGCATGTTCAGAGCCCTTCTGGCCCACCTAGGGGCCCTTTTGGTCAGGTCAGGGGTTCCTCTGACCTGCGCAGGGGCCCTTTTAACTTCCCAGGGGCCCTTGGTCTGTCCAGGGGTCCTCCAACCTGCTCATGGGCGGCCCTTATGACCTGGCAAGGGACTGCACTGGCTGCTTTGTTGCCCTGCTGACATGCTCAGGGGCCTCTCGACCTGCCCAGGAGCCCCTCTGTGCTGGCTAGGGGCACATTCAACGTGTTCAGGGGGCCCTCTGACCCGTTCAGGGGCCCTTTCGGTCTGGCTAGGGGCCCTCTGACATGGGTGTCCAGACACATTGGCGAATGTTATTTTGCCGAATGTCATTTTGGCGAATGCATATTGTCGAAGGACACTTTGACGACATGTCTTTTTGCCGAAATGTGAATATGCCGAAAGCAAAATGGCGAATGCCTTTTTGTCGAAATGCCTTTTTGCCGACGTGTTAAAATGTCGAAATATTTTTTGCCGACGTCATTTTGTCGAAATGTCATTTTGGCGACATGTGAAAAGATCGAAATGCTTTTTGCCGAATGACATTTTGTCGACATGTGAAAAGATCGAAATGTCGTTTTACCGAAATGTCATTTTGTCGACATGTGAAAAAGCCGAAATGTCATTTTGGCGAATGTTACTTTGTCGACATGTGAAAAGGTCGAAATGCCATTTTGCCGAAATGTCATTTTGTCGACATGTGAAAAAGTCGAAATGCCTTTTTGCCCGAAAGTCATTTTGTCGATATGTGAAAAGGTCGAAATGCCTTTTTGCTGAGCACATCCTGCTCCACTGCCCCTCACTTGCTGCTGTGGTTTTGCACCATCCACCAGGACAGGAACGTAGCCAGGGGGCGGCAGGTGCGGCGGCAGGTGCGGCCGCACCACCCTGGAGGCCAGGAGGGCCCTTTTCGGCGGCGGAGGGCCCTTTTCGGCGCGGTGCGCGCGCCGCAAAGGGCCGACGAAACCGCGCAAAGCGCGGTATCATGGGCTCTTTACCACGCGAAGCGTGGTTTTTAGAGAGTATAGAGCACTTCAGAAGCTCTGTAGGGCCACCAGGACCCTCTTTGATAGACCAGGGGGCCTCTTGGACGTTCAAAAGAGCTCTGTGCATGTCAGATGGGCCCCTGGCCAGACCGAAAGGGCCCCTGAGCGGGTCCGAGGGCCCCCTGAACACGTAAAATGGGCCTCTAGCCAGCACAGAGGGGCCCCTGGGCAGGTCGAGAGGCCCCTGAGCATGTCGGCAGGGTGACAAAGCGGCCAGCAGTCAGCACAGTCCCTTGCCAGGTCATAATGGCCCCTGAGCAGGTTGGAGGGCCTTTGGGCAGACCCCAGAGGGTCCCTGGGAAGTTCAAAGGGTCCCTGTGCAGGTCAGAGGGGCCCTGACCAGACCGAAACAGCCCTCTAGGTGGGTCAGGACGGCCCCTGAACATGCCGAATGGGCCCCTAGTCAGCAGGGATGGCTCCAGGGCAGGTCGGAGGGCCCTCGGAGCATGTCGCAAGGCGACAAAACAGCCAGCGCAGTCCCTTGACAGGTTGGAAGAGCCCCGTAGAAGGATGGAGGGCCCCTGGACAGACCAGAGGGGCCCTGGCAAGTTAAAAATGTCCCTGTGCAGATCGGAGGGGCCCCTGACCAGACGGAAAGGGTCCCTGGGCGGGTAAGAAGGGTCCAGGAACATGCCGAATTGGCCCCTAGCCAGCACGGAGGGGCCCAGGGCAGGTAGGAGGACCCCTGAGCATGTTGGCAGGGCAACAAAGCAGCCAGCGCAGTTCGACCAGAAGAGTCGCTGAACAGATCGGAGGGGCTCCTGGGCAAGTCAGAGGGGCCCCTGACTAAACCGAAACGGGTCCCTGGGCCGGTCGGAAGGGCCCTTGAACATGCCGGATGAGCTCCTAGCCAGACTGGAGGGGCCTCTGGGCAGGTTGGAGGGCCCCTGAGCATGTCGGCAGGGTAACAAAGCATCCAGTTCAGTCCCTGGCCAGGTCGTAAGAACCTTTGAACAGGCCGAATTGGCCCCTTGACACACAAGAGGGGCTTCTTGGAAGGTCAGAGGAGTCCCTGGTCAGACTGGAAGGGCCTCAACACACATACAGATCCCAGATGAAGATTAAATACAAAGAGGACTTACTCCACAAGAAAAATATTTAAATCGGAGCTTTCGGGTATATTGTAACACCTTTCGTCAGTGATTAAGAGGCATTCGGTAACAGGTCATTGCTCGTCTTTAAGATGAGCAATGACATGTTACCGAATGCCTCTTAATCGCTAACGAAGGGTGTTACAATATACCCGCAAGCTCCGATTTTAATTTGTGTTGTAGAGTAAGCCCTCTTTGTATTTAATATATATCACCCACTCCACCTCACGTCTTTCCGCGGATTCCAGATGAGTCCCTGAACAGGTCAGAAGGGCGTTGAAAAGGACGAAGGGGCCCCTAGGTGATCTGAAGGGACCCTGGACCTTTCAACAGTAAGAATGCAATTGTCCAGGGAATGCAGCTCAACATTTTTGCGCCGCTCCCGGCGGCGCAATTTAACTACAAATTCAGTTATATGCGGCTTAGAAGAAGAAAAAAAACGGTCCGTTTCTCAACGCATTTATGTGTTATGTTGCTACTTCCCTATATAATTGGGCAAAATATTTCACTTCAAATTTTTTTACGCACTTTTAAACGCACAATAACATTTTTAGAGGTCCGCACCATAAGCAATGTGACGCATTGATGGGAATGCATATTTGTTTAAGGTTTCCAGGTTTTGAGCTTTACAAAAACATTCCAAGTTGGTATAGCTGATTCCAAATTGGTGTCGCTGGTTCCAAAGTTGATATGTCAGTTTTCTAACTCGATGAGTGGGGACGACAAGATATTGTATTGTATTGTATTGTATTATACATGACATGCAGCGCCCGAGTGCGTCTGAGTTGCAAAGGGCGTGGCGTGTATGCTCGCGGGGTCTTTGTAGAGAGCAAGGGACACAATCACGCCCCCAGCAGGGCTACAATGGAGCAGTCTGCCGCACGCGCGGAAATGATGGAGCGCGCCGAGACGAAGGCTGAAAGCGTCACGCGCACAAACAATATTGACAAATGCCAATTGTTGCGCATGACACCAAAGGCATTCGGCATTCGGGAAAAATAAATTTCGAACATTGCACATGTCGATAAAATGACATTCGGCATAAAGGCATTTCGCCTTTTTCACATGTCAACAAAATAACGTTTCGGCAAAAAAGTATTTCGACCTTTTCACACGTCGACAAAGTAACATTCGGCAAAATGACATTTCGGCTTTTTCACATGTCGACAAAATGACATTTCGGCAAAAAGACATTTCGACTTTTCACATGTCGGCAAAATCACATTTCGGCAAAAAGACATTTCGATCTTTTCACATGTCGGCAAAATGACATTCGGCAAAACGACATTTCGACTTTTTCACATTTCGGCAAAATCTCATTTCGACCTTTTTGACATGTCGACAAAAAGACATTTCGACAAAAAGGCATTCGCCATTTTGCTTTCGGCATATTCACATGTCGTCAAAAAGACATTTCGACAAAGGTGTCCTTCGACAATATGCATTCGCCAAAATGACATTCGGCAAAATGACATTCGCCAATGTGTCCTGTAACCTCTGACATGCACAGGGCTCTTTTGAACGTCCAAGGGGCCATCTGGTCTTTCAGAGAGGATTGTTCGCACCCGCCCTCCCCCCCCCCCCTTGGCCACGTGCCTGCTCACCAGCGTTAATGTTGAGTGAATGCATCATGATTGAATGATTCATTATGGTCCGTGAATCATTGTGAATCGACTCATGACAAATATCAATCATTGACAAATCTGCGGGTAGGGGCGTGTGGGGGACTGAAGCGTGGGTCGGGTCGGGGTGGTGGGGGACTGCAGCGTGGGTCGGGCCGGGGCGGTGGGGGACTGAAGCGTGAGTCGGTGGGGGACTGAAGCGTGGGTCGGGTCGGGGCGGTGGGGGGACTGAAGCGTGTGTAGGGTCCGGGGCGGTGGGGGACTGGAAGCGTGGGTCGGGTAGGGGCGGTGGGGGGACTGAAGCGTGGGTCGGGTAGGGGAGGTGGGGGGACTGAAGCGTGTGTCTGGTCCGGGCCGGTGGGGTACTGAAGCGTGGGTCGGGGTCGGGGCGGTGGGGGACTAAAGCATGTGTCGGGTCCAGGCAGAAGGGGACTGAAGCGTGGGTTGGGCCAGGGCGGTGGGGGACTGAAGCGTGGGTCGGGCTATATGACCGTGTCGTTGTCAGCGCGTGCCGAGTCGCATCACAATCAGTTCGGCCACCAGCCCGGCTTATTACGCGTGTCCACAGGCGGTGACGACAGGCAAACATGCCCGACGGCGGCCGGCGCGCCAATTTTTCCGGCACCGCTCGTCAAACAGGCGGCTGATTGGCGGGCGCTCGGCGCGGCGGCCAGGTATCGCCCCGGGCGGCGGACCCCGGTGACGTCACGGCACCCTAATGAGTCGGCCGCCGGGCCCGCTAATCAGCCGGGACATGTTCAATATTGGGGGGAGGGGGGGGGGGGGGGGGGGCTGTCCGCCCTGCTGTCGTCCCGTCACGCCTGTTGACCGGCTATCTGTAGCGGTCTGCCGAGCCACGCCGCGCCGCACCGCGCTGAATTAGATGCCGTGCCGAGTCGGTACCGAGGGAGCCGGCAGCGGCCCG
>JAXIVJ010012123.1:5000-41301 GCA_036785665.1 Chirona hameri | reverse complement strand
GTGGCGCCGAGCACCGGCACGGCGCGGGTTAAGGAAATAGTTCACTTTCGGAAATTTTCAGAACACGATTTTATTATAATTTTTAATACAGTTTCTTTTTTCTTTCAAAAATGGTCCTACATCGCGCCAATTCAGGACAGAAGGTCGTAAATTATTACTGTTATGGTGTGCGTTATTGGTCTGCGCATGCGCCCTGGTAGTGCTGGCACTCTCAGACGGTACGGTATATCATATATGCGCCGCATTCCTTCGCCAAAAAGTCAAATATCTTCGGCTGGAGAGTCTTTTCAGCCAAGAAAAGTTGCAGATAAGGATTTCTCAACACGGGCTACAAAACTGCTATTTCAGTTCAAAATCCCATGTTGAAGGTGAACTATTTCCTTTAAAAGAAATAGTTCCACCTTCAACATTAGTTTTAAACTGAGATAGCAGTTTTGTAGCCCGTGTTGAGAAATCCTTATCTTGACTGTTTTCTTGACTGAAAAGACTCTCCAGCCGAAGATATTTGACTTTTTGGCGAAGGAATGCGGCGCATATATGATATACCGTACCGTCTGAATTGGTGACAGCACACTGCACGGAGCATGCGCAGACCAATAACGCACACGATACAATTAATAATTACAACCTTCTGTCCTGAATTGGCGCGAATGTAGGACCATTTTTAAAAAGAAAAAAAGAAACTGTATTAAAAAAAATATAATAAAATCGTGTTCTGAAATTGTTCCCGAAGGTGAACACCTTCAAAAGGAAATAGCTCACCTTCAACATGGGTTTTGAACTGAAATAGCAGTTTTTGTAGCCCGTGTTGAGAAATCCTTATCTGGAACTTTTTCTGGCTGAAAAGACTCTCCAGCCGAAGATATTTGACTTTTTGGCGAAGGAATACGGCGCATATATGATGTACCGTTACCTGTCTGAAAGTGCCAGCACTGCCATGGAGCATGCGCAGACCAATAACGCACACCATAAAATCAATAATTTACAACCTTCTGTCCTGAATTGGCGCGATGTAGGACCATTTTTAAGAAGAAAAAAAAGAAACCTGTATTTAAAAAATATAAATAAAATCGTGTTCTGAAAAAAATTCCGAAGGTGAACTATTTCCTTTAAAGGAAATAGTCTCACCTTCGGAACATTTTTCTCAGGAACACGATTTTATTATATTTTGTAATACAGTTTCTTCTTTTCTTTTCAAAAATGTCCTAACTCGCGCCAATTCAGGACAGAAGGTCGTAAATTATTAATTGTATGGTGTGCGTTATTGGTCTGCGCATGCTCCCTGGTAGTGCTGGCACTTTCAGACGGTACGGTACATCATATATGCGCCGCATTCCTTCGTCAAAAAGTCAAATATCTTCGGCTGTCTTTTCAGCCAAGAATAAGTTGCAGATAAGGATTTCTCAACACGGGCTACAAAACTGCTATTTCAGTTCAAAACCCCATGTTGAAGGTGAACTATTTCCTTTAAAGGGATTATACGGATTTTCCCAGAATAAATGAGTACATAGTACAACGTACTTATAAAGGTGGTAGAAGTCCACGGTAGCCACATTTTCTGGAATGAACTCTTCTGCACGTAAGGACATTCCAAAGTGCGCGGTGATGCACCGCATATTTTCTGCAGGACCGGCTAAGGCAGAGCCAGTCATCTCTTTTATGCTAATAAAAACACTTCACGTATGGCATATTTCGGTAAAATAAGCAATATTTGAAAGAAAATAAACTTGTTTTGTTCCAACGACAGCAGCAGTTACCTAGTTTTCCCATACAATTATATATTTTTTCATGAATTTTCATGGCCAAAAATTAATACGCCACACCGAATTCTCACGCTAAAGACCAGAGAAAAGAAAACCACAAAACACAAAACCTCAACGAACTGTGTGTAGTAATACAAAGTCCCGTTAGTTTTGAATTGCATAATAATTGTGTGATCCAGTGTAGGACTTGCAGATAATTCAAAACTCTAAATTGATCTTAACATAAAAGTGGTGGACAGTAGTGCCGATCAGTACTCGTTATCTGATACTTGTCTCGAAAAACGCCCAAGTTTTAACGCTGATAATTTCTGAAATAATGGACTAAATGAGCATTGAGGTCCCTGTTATATGTCTTAAACGTGTTTAAAGCTCATACAACTGCAAAAGAGTGTATTTACTTTCAGGACGGAAACCCGTATAATCCGACCGATCCGATCGGATCAGTGTCGGTCTATAGACCGATCGGATATATCCGACCAGTCGTGCGAAGATTGCTTGGGATGAGAAGAATATCTAAGCAAATCATGTGGAGTGAGAATAATATCTAAGAATCATGTGGAAATATCAGGAGAATCTTGCTGGAATATCTAAGAATCATGTGGAAATATCAGGAGAATCTTGCTGGAATATCTAAGAATCATGTGGAAATAACAGGAGAATCTTGACGGAATATCGCGGGAGTTCTGTGAGAATACCGCTAGGATCCACGCTGGAATTTGTTAACATCGGGCGGAATAATGTAAGACTTTCTGGGGAATACTGATGGAATAAGTTTGGGATTTGGGCGGCATTAAAATGGACCATTGATGATCCGCACCCGGAATCATTTCAGTTTACAGTGCAGAGGCGGCGGAAGCTATCTAGGGACGGGGGAATAATATTTGTATCCGATTATTACCATGCAACAGTTATAGGAATAACGCTGAAGATTGGGAGGGGGCAATCTGCTCCAATTCCCCCTGCTTCCGCAGCCAAATACTCACAGGTGTTTCCTTCCAGTGGCGCCGGAAGCGGGGGGGGGGGGGGCAGACCGCCCTCCGAATGCCTTAAAGGAAATAGTTCACCTTCAACATGGGATTTTGAACTGAAATAGCAGTTTTGTAGCCCTTGTTGAGAAATCCTTATCTGCAACTTGTCTTGGCTGAAAAGACTCCAGCCGAAGATATTTGACTTTTTGGCGAAGGAATGCGGCGCATATATGATATACCGTACCGTCTGAGAATGCCAGCACTACCAGGGCGCATGCGCAGACCAATAACGCACACCATAACATAAATAATTTACGACCTTCTGTCCTGAATTGGCGCGATGTAGGACCATTTTTGAAAAGAAAAAAAGAAACTGTATTAAAAAATATAATAAAATCGTGTTCTGAAAAATTTCCGAATGTGAACTATTTCCTTTAACCAAATTAGGCTCATGGCTGTTGAATGGTATAAATCGGGGTAAAAGGGTGATTTGCCCCCGCATCTGTGAAGGGCTTCCGCTCCCCTGCTTCCTTTTCCTCCTGTTGGCCCATGTCGCCCTCACGCAAGGCGAAGCAGGCCGATCTATGTGTCGGTGCGTCCGATATCCCTAGGAAACCTTGATGATCTTCACCGCTGCAGGCTGTCGAGCTCCCCGCACCGGGGCAGCAGTCTTCGGCTGCCAGGCCGATATGGTGAAGATTGTCCCGCGTCAGCAGAGAGGTGCCCGTCCGAAGATGGGAGATTATCACCGCCTCCCGCCGCGGCAGGACTTAGTGTCTGGTGTAGGTGCTGGGTGCGGACGCAGCCGCGGCCTTCCAGTGTTGCACCAGTTCTCGCTCGTGGCGGGCGATGGTAGATCGGGTGCATGCCAGGTTGTTGCTGTTGTTATTGTTGTTGGGATTCCTCTACCGGCTAGGAACCGGTCCTAACTGTACGGCTCTGGAGGGACCTGGCGGCGGCCGCCAGGGCCGCCACCACGACATGGCACCTCAGCTTTTCCAGTTTGGGTGTGATTGTGTTCAGCGGACGAAGCGGGACCCATAGCAGGAACGGACTATGATGCTCTGGGGTATCGGCCTCGTCTCCGCAGATGCGGCACCAGCGCGCCTCCCTCCTGCAGCTGAATGAACCGCACTGCACTGCCGGGCAGGGTTCCTGCCAACACGATGAAGGTATTGGGCCGACCCGGCCGGTGCAGTGGCCCGCTCGTGGTTGGTGGGCGTTAGCCGCCGCGGCCCTGTCCAGACCAATCAAGGGCGGCGGCGTGCGCGTGCCCATCAAATAACGGTACCAACTCTGGACAAACTTGCGATGCAGCGCGCCTCCTGGAGGAGGTCGTCTGTCAAATCGGATTCGATGTGAGAGGTGCGAGCCACCTGGCCCTCCGTTGCCTCCCGACAAGCGGCCCGGAACACCAAATGGGCTCCACTGTACTCCCTCCGAGAAGCACCTGATCGCGGCCATCCGACCCCCCCCCCCCCCCCCCCCCCCCTCCCCCTCTGCGCTGTCACCCGGTATAGGCGAGGTCTGACTAGTCAGCGGCGGCCGCCCCTCCAGACACAGCGTCGCGGTGTTTGTACCGCGGTCTGCGAACGCAGAGATCCGCGAGCGTAGGCAGATTTACGCCAAATGTCGCCACGTTCAGACCAAGGTGGGCGACATTAATAGAATAGAGCGCCAGCGGCTCCGCCGGTAGCCGCCCGCCCACACCGGCCTCATCCGCCAGCCTCTGACCCAACGCCTCAAGCAGGGTCTGTATTGGAAGACCACGCACTCGTCTGCAGGCTTCAGTGGTGGTCTGGCGGTCTCCGTGGGCTCCTTATACGCCCTGCTTTATGCCATATGCATGCACGGAGTAGCAGAAGAGCGGGCTGATCTATACACTAGTACTCGGTGCCGGCCAGCTGCAGCGAGTAACGCCATTTTTTTACGCCGCGAAGCGGCGTACAAGAAAAAGGTCCTGGAAAAACAAAATTGGAACCAGACCGGAGTGGAGCCAAGACCTCTTTTCTTGGTTGCACATCTCGGTATGATGAAAAATATTGAAATGAATGTAGTTTTTCATATACCTTCGCATCGGATAGTAAATCACGATGACCGGTGGTAGTCAGCGCTCAATAGTACATATGATAATAATAACTGTATTACATATGTAACGAACTGTGACAAACAACGTAGCAGTGCAATGGTTTGAAAGCAGCAAGAGGCAGAACGACTTTTCCGTGCATAAATGGTCCCTGTGGATCTGGAGGAGCCTGGAGGAGATGGCTTGGGGAGATAGTCCTGGCCTGGTCCCCACTATTAGCTTAGAACTGAAATATTGCATTAGAACGTGAATTTGTAGATGCAGTTTAAAGGAAATAGTTCACCTTGGAAAATTTTACCCAACACGATTTGATTATATTTTTTAATACAATTTCTTTTTATATTGTCAAAAATGGCCTTATATCGCGCCGATTCAGGACAGAAGGCCGTACATTTTTATTGTTTATCAAAACTATATACATACTCTCTGAGTCAGAGTCCTGACGTCACGCAAATGTAAACAATGGTTCAGCCAATCAGATTCGAAAGTAGTCGCGTAAAAATAGACTCGCATTGGAGATGTGCCAACCAGCAGCCGGCGATCGCTTGCTAGCACCAGCTGCAAGCTGATTGGTTGATGGTATAGCGTCTGCCCGGTCTAGAACCAGTACAACATTCTTTCGCCAGCACCGCATTCCTTCGCCAAAAAATCAAATATATTCGGCTGGAAAGTCTTTTCCGTCAAGAAAACTTGCAGATAGTTTCCCAACACGGGCTACAAAACTGCTGTCTTAGTTTAAAACTAATGTTGAAGGTGAACTATTTACTTTAAAGACGGTGCATAGGCCTACACATTGTCAAAGTTTCATCACTTCACGTCCCATTGGTTCCGAGCACTGATTTGAATCGTGAAATACTTGATAAAAGCCTAAATTGTAGCTTTTTAGCGATTAACTTCGCACGTGCAACGCGCCGCTGATGGACCGACAGTGCATATTCCGTGCCGCTTCTTCCTCTGCACATCTGTGTTTTCGGCTTGTCGGTGCGACTTGTGGTTGCCGAAATATCAGCCAGGTATGCAACAATGTTTGGTGGATAATTTTGTACACGGCGTTTTCGCGAAAACAGTGCATTGTCAATGGAGGAATCGCCCGTTTTTGCACGCGGCGCCACACACAAACGACGCAACGGATGGTGATGGGACGAAAAGTTTCAGATAGAGGGTCCAGTCGAGTCGATTGTTTTGTATCACGACGCTCCAAGTGCGTTAGTCCCTGAGCTATTAGATTCTGACAACAGACACAAAGTGAGGCTGAATCTTTTTCCATGGGCCTTAGTGTTGTAGCGCTCGGACAATTGGCTAAGCCTGAGCGCGTCGACAATAGGCTAGTGTTGAAGAAAGTCGACGCTCCTCCTTTTATAATAGAGGACTAGATGGATGTTATGTATATGACCTTAAATTTATATAGCCAGCTAATTTATATAGCCAGCCAGTGGTGTGTGGATGTGGTTGTGGTGGGTGTGGGTGTGGTGGGTGTGGGTGTGGTGGGTGTGGGTGTGGTGGGTGTGGGTGTGGGTGTGGTGGGTGTGGGTGTGGGTCTGGGTTTGTTATAGGTCTGGGTGTGGGTGTGGGTCTGGGTCTGGGTGTGGGTCTGGGTGTGGGTGTGGGTGTGGGTCTGGGTCTGGGTGTGGGTGTGGGTCTGGGTGTGGGTGTGGGTGTAGGTGTGGTGGGTGTAGGTTTGGTGGGTGTAGGTGTGGTGGGTGTAGCTGTGGTGGGTGTAGCTGTGGTGGGTGTAGGCGTGGTGGGTGTGGATGTGGCACTTGCAAGGTGAGATTACACATCAGCGGCGCCATCTGGGTAAACATCGGCAAACGTGTGGAACACACGTGCCCTTATACAACTGGTGGTGCACATAAAGCGGCACTGTTTACGTAATTAGATTCACCATGAGATCGGTAGGTGTGACGCGTTTGTGCCGTAGTTCTCAAAATGACGTCATGTTGTATAATATTTTATTTCATGAATATCTCCACAGTTCCCGAGTTTTATGACAAATTAATAGCAGAATAATTGTCTGCGTACTCTGTTCAGTCATTGCATAGCATTCGCTCGAATCTACCAAGGTCGACACTTCCCTTTAAGCCAAAACAATGCCATTTGCAACATTTCCAGGTACAACGTATAGCCGTCTCACCCCTCAGCCAGACCAGGGCAGCGTATGGCCGTCTCGCCCCTCAGTCGGACCGGGGCAGCGAACGGCCGTCTCGCCATCAGTCGGACCGGGGCAGCGTACGGCCGTCTCACCGCTCAGCCGGACCGGGGCAGCGTACTGCCGTCTCGCCCGCAGCCGGACCGGTGCAGCATATGGCCGTCTCGCCCTCAGCCAGACCGGGTCAGCGTGTGGCCGTCTCGCTTCTCAGCCAGACCGGGACAGCGTATGGCCGTCTTACCCCTTAGTCAGACCGGTGCAGTGTATGGCCGTCTCGCCAGTCGCCCCTCACACAGACCAGGGCAGCGTATGGCCGTCTCCCCCTCAGCATGAATTAAGGGAGGGGCAATTATCCGTGGTAAACGTAATCTTGAATAGGATCGTACCGTATCCCGTTCGAAATATTAGCACCGCACCGAGCCGCGTGCGGCGACAGCCAAGTCGGACCAGAGCACCAGTGACGTCACGGTAATGTTGGATTGGGGCGCTAAAATCCCCGGATGACTACCCCTCTTATAAGTAGGCTCAAGTTTGGCGACTGCCATGGCTACGGCACGCCTGGTTCAAACTAGAATAAACAAACTATGCTACCATATGAACTATTTCTGGTATGCTTTTTAGAATAGTTATCATTTTCTTCTAGAATTTCAACGATATAGTAGGATATGGTAATCACATCGGAAAATATCTGAATAGAAAACGAAATATATTTAATACAATTTTTCTGTATTCGAATGAAAATTATATTTAAAGTTCATTGGTACATCAATTGTATTGGAAAAATACCCATAAACACCATGTTAACGATATACCACAATTAGTCAGCTGTAACAGAGTTTGCATTCAGGTCGGATATCATGAAGCACCAGGCCGCCGCCGGGCCGGCCCCGCGGCGGTACAGTCTCTGGCAAGGCGTCGCAGCGGTTCTCACCAGCTTGCGGCCGGCGCGGCGGCGGCGGTGTACAGCCCCTGACAGTGGACCCTCCGCTCCGGCGCGCCGTGTGGGCGGAACATGATCCACTCGACCGATAATTGTGAACGATTGGAGTGTCTCAGGTAAAATCGGAGGCCATTCCAGGAATCTTGAACAAACGGGCTTCCCATTGAGCATAAATACTTGTATCCATCTCTTAGATAACAAATTAAAGGGGATAACTACCAAGCCTCTTTGCATTGCCTTAAAGGAAATAGTTCACCTTCAACATGGGATTTTGAACTGAAATAGCAGTTTTGTAGCCCGTGTTGAGAAATCCTTATCTGCAACTTTTTTTGGCTGAAAAGACTCTGCAGCCGAAGATATTTGACTTTTTGGCGAAGGAATGCGGCGCATATATGATATACCGTACCGTCTGAGAGTGCCAGCACTACCAGGGCGCATGCGCAGACCAATAACGCACACCATAACATTAATAATTTACGACCTTCTGTCCTGAATTAACGCGATGTAGGACCATTTTTGAAAAGAAAAAAAGAAACTATATTAAAAAATATAATAAAATCGTGTTCTGAAAAATTTCCGAAGGTGAACTATTTCCTTTAAAGGAAATAGTTCACCTTCGGACATTTTTTCAGAACACGATTTTATTATAATTTTTAATACAGTTTCTTTTTTTCTTTTTAAAAATGGTCCTACATCGCGCCAATTCAGGACAGAAGGTGGTAAATTATTGATTTTATGGTGTGCGTTATTAGTGTGCGCATGCTCCATGGTAGTGCTGGCACTTTCAGACGGTACGGTACATCATATATGCGCCGTATTCCTTCGCCAAAAAGTCAAATATCTTCGGCTGGAGAGTCTTTTCAGCCAAGAAAAGTTCCAGATAAGGATTTCTCAACACGGGCTACAAAACTGCTATTTCAGTTTAAAACCCATGTTGAAGGTGAACTATTTCCTTTAAAGGGAAATAATGACCTTTTTCCACAAAAATGGAGTTAGCACTTGAAATCGCCAGACGAGACCAAAATATATTGTAAATTCATCACATTTTGCATGAAACTTTCCTACCGAAAGATATTTCAAGTTAAAGTTGATAAGCGTTCCACACTTTTAACGACCGGTACTTGCAAGTACTTTTGGTCCTCATCAAACTGCGGGCTTTTCCCGTATTGTTTTTTTTACGCAATGGAGTGGAAAATATATTGTGCGTTCTGCTTGTTGTGTTATATGCCCGGCGGTCTTCTAAAACTAACAGCGATTGGAAAAAGTGGCAATAAAATCGGAAGCTCATCGATGCACATCAACGGCGGCATAGTTAGTGGTTGCGACCCTCAATTTTTGAAAATAAATTCATTTGTTTTCAACATTAGGAGTATTGTATAATTTGTCTGTGGCTGTATATAACACTATGCTTTATATTATCATGAAAAATAATAATTTTTCCCCAAAAAACTAACAAACAATAACACAAAACTGGCAATTAAATCGGAAGCTCATCGATGCACATCGACGGCGACCTATTTAGCGTCGGCGATTTGTTTACAAAGCATTGTCATGCTTCTCGGCGCACTTAACCATTGTGGCGAGTTGTTGCTAGTAGCGCTTTCGTTCTCCATGGCAACCAGGCGTGAGCCAATGAAAAGCCAGAACGTTTCCCTTTCTGGCTTTTGATTGGCTGACGCCTGGTTGCCATGGAGAATGAAAGCGCTACTAGCGTGTGTCCGAGCAGCGCTCAGTTTGATCGGAAATGTCACAGAGCCTCCTAAAATGCCGCAATGGATGTAAACAATGGTAGGGAAGGGCGAATTTGTCAATGACCTTCATGAAGTACACAAGGTACTTGTTTGGTATTTTTCCCAAACTTACAACTTCGAATTTGGGATTTTTTAAATTTAATTCTTAAATTTAAATAAAATAATTTTAAAACCATAGCGGTAGCCTAAGAAATTGTTGCTAACAAAATCAAAAGGTCATTATTTCCCTTTAAAGGGATTATACGGGTTTCCGTCCTGAAAGTAAATGCACTCTTTTGCAGTTGTATGAGCTTTAAACACGTTTAAGACATATAACAGGGACCTCAATGCTCATTTAGTCCATTATTTAAGCAATTATCAGCATTAAAACTTGGGCGTTTTTCGAGACTAGTATCCGATAACGAGTACTTGATCGGCACTACTGTCCACCACTTTTATCTTAAGATCAATTTTAGAGTTTTGAATTATCTGCAAGTCCTACACTGGATCACAAAATTATTATGCAATTCAAAACTGACGGGACTTTGTATTACTACACACTGTTCGTTGAGGTTTTGTGTTGTTGTGGTTTTCTTATCTCTAGCTTTTAGCGTTGCAAATTTGGTGGTGGCGTATTCATTTTTTGGCATGAAAATTCATGAAAAATATAGAATTTTATTGGAAAACTAGGTAACAGCTGGTGTCGTTGGAACAAAATAAGTTTATTTTCTTTCAAATATTGCTTATTTTACCGGAAATATGCCATAAGTGAGGTGTTTTTATTAGCATAAAAGAGATGACTGGCTCTGCCTCAGCCGGTCCTGCAGAAAATACGCGGTGGCATCACCGCGCACTTTGGAATGTCCTTACGTGCAGAAGAGCTCATTTCCAGAAAAATGTGGCTACCGTGAGACTTCTACCACCTTTATAAGTACGTTTTACTATGTAACTCAATTATTCTGGGAAAACCCGTATAATCCCTTTAAAGGGGAATAATGACCTTTTTCCACAAAAAATGGAGTTAGCACTTGAAATCGCCAGACGAGACCAAAATATATTGTAAATTCATCACATTTTGCATGAAAACTTTCCTACCGAAAGATATTTCAAGCTAAAGTTGGTAAGCGTTCCACACTTTTAACGACCGGTGCTTGCATGTACTTTTGGTCCTCATCAAACTGCGGGCTTTTCCCGTAGTTTTTTTTTTAACGCAATCGAGTGGAAAATATATTGTGCGTTCTGCTTGTTGTGATTATATGCCCGGCGATCTTCTAAAACTAACAGCGATTGGAAAAAGTGTCAATAAAATCGGAAGCTCATCGATGCACATCAACGGCGGCATAGTTAGTGGTTGCGACCCTCAATTTTTGAAAATCAATTCATTTGTTTTCAACATTAGGAGTATTGTATAATTTGTCTGTGGCTGTATATAACACTATGCTGTATATTATCATGAGAAATAATAATTTTTCCCAAAAAAACTAACAAACAATAACACAAAACTGGAAATTAAATCGGAAGCTCATCGATGCACATCGACGGCGACCTATTTAGCGTCGGCGATTTGTTTACAAAGTCATTGTCATGCTTCTCGGCGCACTTAACCATTCTGGCGAGTTGTTCCTGATTAGTATACCCAAGTCCCGTAGCAGGCTTTGTTAAGACGTCACTGGTGCCATTCTTGTGCAGCATTGCACAATATATCTGATTTTGAGTTGAAAGCTAATTAAAGACTCATTCAAATTATTGTTTTTAAGTTTGAATTTTCTTGTTAATCATTATTAAAGGTATTTTATCACTGCATTTCATAGTAGTTGACACTTCAGAAACTTGTGACGTAATAATATTGTATCCAATATGCATTTCCCTCACCTTTTGCTATTGTGGCGCAGTGCCGAGTGCTTTGCGAATACTAGCTTGCCTGGGGTTCAATTCATTCCGCCCTTATTTTATTCGAGTTGGTATAGTTTGCATGTTGTTGTTATTCATGACTTATACTGATAGTCAGTCATGCATCACGGATGCTTCACGGATCAGAGCGCTGCTCAAACGCACGCTAGTAGCGCTAGTAGCGCTTTCGTTCTCCATGGCAACCAGGCGTGAGCCAATGAAAAGCCAGAACGTATTCCCTTTCTGGCTTTTGATTGGCTGACGCCTGGTTGCCATGGAGAACGAAAGCGCTACTAGCGCTACTAGCGTGTGTCCGAGCAGCGCTCAGTTTGATCGGAAACGTCACAGAGCCTTCAAAAATGCCGCACTCGATGTAAACAATGGTAGGGAAGGACGAATTTGTAAATGACCTTCTTGAAGTACACAAGGTACTTGTTTGGTATTTTTTCCAAACTTACAACTTTGAATTTGGGAATCATTTTATCTAATTCTTAAAGGAAATAGTTCACCTTCAACATGGGGTTTTGAACTGAAATAGCAGTTTTGTAGCCCGTGTTGAGAAATTCTTATCTGCAACTTTGCTTGGCTGAAAAGACTCTCCAGCCGAAGATATTTGACTTTTTGACGAAGGAATGCGGCGCATATATGATGTACCGTACCGTCTGAAAGTGCCAGCACAGCCAGGGAGCATGCGCAGACCAATAACGCACACCATAAAATTAATAATTTACGACCTTCTGTCCTGAATTAGCGCGATGTAGGACCATTTTTGAAAAGAAGAAAAGAAACTGTATTACAAAATATAATAAAATCGTGTTCTGAAAAATTTCCCGAAGGTGAACTATTTCCTTTAAATTTAAATAAAATAATTTTAAAACCATAACGGTAGCCTAAGAAATTGTTGCTAACAAAATCAAAAGATCATTATTTCCCTTTAACACTGGAGCGGGATTCGACTGCCATGGTGATGTCACGGCTACCAAACAACTTGCGCCCCCCATTTTATACGGCTTTGAGTTTAAAATTGGGATTGGGATGGTGCCTTTTGGATAAACGTGGTAGCCGTCTTGTTCAAGGCCATGTCTTGTTCACGGTACTTTGAATAATAACGTCCATGATAATTCAAATTCGTGGTGTCTGCTGTGCGCAAGTTCCTCTTCTTTATCGGAATCTGCCCTGGGTGAGTTAAAATGGTATATTTTATTTTCCATAAAGGTTTCACATACTTGTATTTTTTTACTCACCTGGCAATAATTATTTTTATCACCTGTCACCTCACAAATCACCTCAGGCAACCGGAAGGACTCCGCCATTACACCTGAAATGTAAACAACGTGGGCTGTTTTTTGTGTGCAATGCGCCAGATATGTATCCAATAAGGTCACCTCGTGGTAGCGGCCGCTGCGCGGCCGACCTTCGGTCTCAAATACAAGTCCTGCGCTCCGCCAGGAACGGAGGTTTTGTAAGAGCGTGATAGGGTTTAGTGGTCGACCAGATACACATGACGTCATATGATAGCCAGTATCTGACACATTTCTGCACCCACGTTGTTTACATTATAATGGCGGAGTCGTTGCGGGCGTTCGGCTGAGGCACGGGGGCGCCAACCTCTGACGTCACGCGCAAATTCCAATCAGCTGTTGTACGGTTAAACTATTTATCGGATTGAGCGCACCGCTGCAGTAGAGCTGCAAATTTAGTGGACACCCAGGCCAACGAGTGGCGGTATTTAACGACCTGAGTACTATTGTTGATTATAATAGCTAAAGAAGCATTATTCAAACTATGTTGTTAAATTATTTTTTTTGGCTTGTGCTAGCATTTCTTTCTGTGAAAAAAGTCAACAAGTGCAAATAACTTCTTACCAAAATAAATACTATTTATTATATAGTATTTATTTATCTCATGAGTCATGTCATACTCATGAGTCATGTCATACTCATGAGTCATGTCATACTCATGAGTCATGTCATACTCATGAGTCATGTCATACTCATGAGTCATGTCATACTCATGAGTCATGTCATACTCATGAGTCATGTCATACTCATGAGTCATGTCATACTCATGAGTCATGTCATACTCATGAGTCATGTCATACTCATGAGTCATGTCATACTCATGAGTCATGTCATACTCATGAATCATGTCATACTCATGAGTCATGTCATACTCATGAGTCATGTCATACTCATGAGTCATGTCATACTCATGAGTCATGTCATACTCATGAGTCACGTCATACTCATGAGTCATGTCATACTCATGAGTATGCACGCACGGATTATATGAAACCGTCCTTGCTTTCGAGTCTGTAGTCTCTATTCATATTTAGTCCCTTTTACCTTTTACGAAATTATTTTGATACTTTCGTTGCAATACATATCAAAGCAGGAATGCCACAGTGGAATGTCCAGCCACTGTACCTACCATTTTGTTTAAGTTTGACATCTGAATGGGCCCGTATTACTGCGACGAAAGTCCTATTCCACCCGCAGTCTTCATAATTAGATTACACCTTTTGCAATATTCTCATTTCTCTCCAAGCACATACTTTAGTTTGGCCTTCGCTGATGCAACCAGTTAGCGTGTCACTTCCCGGTTAGAAAGGTCCTGCTTTTCCTGCAGAAGTTTCTACCGTCTGGGAATGGTGCAAAGAATCCAGATAATTTCGCCGTTGCCGTATATTTCCATCATGCGTCGGCGAGAGGTCATCGACATCATATTTTGTTTTGCCAAAGATACGCACGCCAGTAAAGAAAAGGGACAATAAATAACCAGCATAGGAAGTAGGAACATAATCAGAACATACTATCTTATACTGGCATATGGTAACAGTAACATGCCTACTACATATCAAGCATTTACATGCCGCATCATCGCCTATTTCAACTATTTGTCACCTATTTAATTTGCCACCTATCCTAATAATCACTTATATCCTAATAAAACATACGCATATGCGCATACCCACACAAATGACGCAAACGAATATCAACCAAACGAAACGAAACGAAACGAATGACCGATATCGGTGATAAGTCGCCGCTATTCAGACGTTGGAACCGTGAGTGACAAATACATCAGCAGCTTTTACGAAGCATAAATACACGTGGAAACATCGAGTCGATTGCTACATAACAATACAAGCACATGATGCGTGCCAGCACAAATACAAGCTCAAACATCTCGTCTCCAGCAATGCGCTCACGACAAGTAAAATTCAAGTTTGATAAATCACCGGATATGTCAATCTTTTTCAGACAGCATACCTCACCACTATCTGCAGCACACAATCTATTATTGCGCAAAGACAAACTACATGTCGCATACTACGCTTTGGATTTTTTGGGCACCTCAAATGCTCGGGTTATTGGCGATAGACTGTGTGTCTTGTAGACGACACAATGCTAGTGGCGGTGGCTGCCAGGGCCATCATCACGCTGTCGCTCCGCATGTGCTGCACCGGGCCGCCGCCGCCGCGGCCTGGTGACGGCCGGACACCGATGGCGGAACGCGCGATCCCATAAGCACGGTACCAGCATTGGGGCGAGCTTGCGGTGGCGCGCGCTCGCGCGGCTCTGGCCGCCGCACGGTGGACCATCTTGGTATTATCTTGTATCTTGGCATTGGCTTGGTGAGCCTCTTGAGCAGATGGTCGGTCTTGGCATCGGGCTGCTTATTGAACACAACGGCCAGCGCCTTGGCAGCGCGCGCCACCGTCAGCGGGCGCCGCTTCTTCAGCGCCAGCTTGGCGAGCATCACGGTGACGATGTCTTGCTGCGGCACAGTCACGCTGGGCCGGGCGGCGGCCAGCAGCGCCGTCAGCTGCGTGTGCTGCCACGGCGCCGCGTGGGAGAGCGGCACGCCGTGCCACCGCTCAGCCAGCGTGCTCAGCACGTGATCGCCGTCTCCGTTAAGAAAGAAGACGTCCGCTCCACGATGTCAGTCACCGTGGCCAGCACGCGCTCGGTGGCGGTGGCCTCCTCGCGGCTGACGCGCACCTGCCGCACCAGTGGCAGGCAGGGTGGCGCGCGCCGCCTCCAGCCCGGTCACGCCGGCCGCCACCGCCGCCAGCTGCCGCTCAGCCTAGTTCTCCGGCGACACCGCACCTCTGTTGAGCTGGGTCAGCAGCGGCTGCACCAGAGCCGTCACCACGGCATTGGTGTGCTGGTCGGTGGCGGCCCCGATACAGGTGAGCGCCGCCGCCCGGACCACGGCGTCCTCAGTCGTGTCCAGACCGGCCAGGTGCTCCGCCAGTGGTCCGCCTCCGCCTCGCCCACCAGCCAGGGGCAGGAGCTGAGCACGGAGAGCGCGGCCGTTTGCAGAGGCCGGTCTCCGCCAGCCACCTCGGCCAGCAGCACGGCAGCCAGCCGCGGCCGCAGCGGCTCCACAGCCGGCGACTCGTCCGCGCCGCCGTCCGCCAGCAGCCGGCCATGCGCGCTCAGCGTCTCCAGCCGCTCGGCGGCCGAGTCTCCGCGCCGGCCTCCAGCTGGCCAAGTAGGGCCGGCACCGCCTCACCCAGCACCAGCTCCCGGCCGCCGGCGCAGAGCACCACCAGCAGCGGCGCCGCGCCGGCCATCAGTCGGTCGCCGCCTCGCTGCGCCGCGTGGTGCAGACACTCGGCCAGCAGGGGGCGCGTCCACTGATCGGCCTGCGCCGGCACAGCCGCCACCAGCTGTAGCGCGCGCGGCTGCACCTCCGGATGTCGCATCTGTCGCGTGACGCCGTGCGAGCTGTCCGGCGGCGGCGTGAAGTTCACCCGGAAGTAGCAGGCCAGCAGCTCGAACAGGTCCTCGGCCAGCGAACGAACATGTCCTCGGCCAGCGAACGAACATGTCCTCGGCCAGCGAACGAACATGTCCTCGGCCAGCGAACGAACATGTCCTCGGCCAGCGAACGAACATGTCCTCGGCCAGCGAACGAACATGTCCTCGGCCAGCGAACGAACATGTCCTCGGCAGGGTGGCGAGGCAGTTTGGCAGGTGGGTGCCTCACACTGCTGACCGGGCATACATGCGCATGCGCTTGGCGTTGCGCTCATTCACCCGGCACTCCCTCAGGCTGCCTTGCAGCCATTTCAGGCGGATGTGCGTCCGTGTGACGGCGTACTTTCGCACCACCCGAGGGTCGATGCGGGAGTACTCAAACGCCTCCACCTGCTCTAGCCACTGCAGTGACGGCACAGCCAGGCTCCTCGGTTCAGCCGCTCGATCCACCCAGAGCTCTTGGACTAGCTTGATCGGGAGCACACTGGCCGGACACAGTGCCAAGGCTGCTGTCCACGGAGCGACACTTGTACGCCAGGAAGCCAGCAACGTACGCCAGAGCTTCCCGGCCGAACTCCAGACTGGCCGCCACGGGGTGACCAGATGGCGGTCCTTGGTGGGTCTGCGCATCTTGCAGGAGCTGGCTGGACTGCAAGTCGTCGTCCGGATCATCCGTAACCGCCCCCTCGTCCCTGAGGTCCTTCAGGACGCTGGCACTCAGGTACACAGGATTCTTCTCCTCCATGGCGATAGAGGCGCCGGAGGCCGATGGCTGGCTTCTTGAGCCGGCTGCCACTGCCGGTGACGCGCCCATCAGCAGCAGCCGGATGCGCGTCTTCACCTCCACCGGCGTCGGGTCGGTGTTGGTCTCGGACATGCACCAGATCTGCGAAAACAATGCATACAAATCATAAATATTGTCAAGCATGCAAATATTAGGACTCAGCAGTACTGTCTGTATACAACACAGGCATACAATGGAAGGACTGACTGAACTTGAACATGTTCAGTGCTAGCACAAATAATTCAATTAGTGCATCACAATAGTGTGCAAATCATTAAAGTCTGAAATGCAACATTTTGAATAAAAAACATGTCTTGCCAACTATCACTGTCTTCTGTCCCCTGTCGGCTGTCACTGTCCAATTGTTGGATGTTTAAAATGCCAGACTTCTACTATGTGGTGCAGAAGATGCTGACACACTTAAAGGGAATGTTTCACCTTTGTATTAGTTTTAAATTGAGATAGCCATTATCTGGAGCTGTTATTGAAATGTCTAAATTACTCAGGTCATTTTCCCCAAAACTTAACAGTTTTTAAGCAATTTAATTTACCATTTGCAAAATGAATCCAGGCTGGTGCAGCCGCTGATTGGCTAACACACTTCTTCAGCCAATCCCACTTTGTCAGCCAATCAGCAGCAGCATATAATGATGTCATTTGCCCAAATCTAAAAACTTTATTTGTAAACGTTAAGTGACTTTGCGAGTGAAAAATATCACAATGGTTTTCAGCAGCACTTACTTAATATTTTCTACTACAACCAATGTATATTTGACAACTTTCAGAAAGGTGAACATTCCCTTTAAACACTGAAACACTACTAACATCATGAATTCACTATGAACGCATAAGAGTTGACACTATGACGCATAAGAGTTGTGGCGCCCTAAAACCCCAATACGCCACCAGTGTTTTGACATAGGGTGAAGATGTCCAAATCTCATTTTTTTTGCATGCTATCAGTGTTCACATAATACTGATGCACTAAGACACTGATAAAGTATTGGCACTTTAGTACATTGGTATCTACATTTCAATAGCATGAAACATCTGATGTTTTGATGTGTCCGAGGCTACAGTCGTTAACTATCAATATGATCATCATGATGCTTGGATGTTTCTTTATCACTGCCAGTTTGATATGCTGAGAAAGTACATCAAACATTTGAGTAACTGCTGCTTTTATCATACTGGTTGCAAATTTTATCTCTGTTTTGTTTTCAAACATGAACTGGATATGCAAGGAAGTCAATATATTTGCACATGACACCATTGGCTTTGGGAGGCAAATAAGCTTGATGCTTCGAAATTATTTGACTGAATTTCGCTTCATTTAAAAGCCTGTTAAATGATGAGCTCATTGTAGCATTGTTAAAATTTGACAATGTATCGTAAACGCACATTTGTATCACAATTACGTACCCGCACACTCAACACACAGCGCGAGGACTCGGGAAGTGATGATCACTGGCGATGTTTTGCAAACGTGTGCAGTGTTATCAGCGTCAATCAGCTTATTCAGCAACGACAATTCCCGTCGCTGATTGGTCAACTTTCACGGTTCCGGTGTGCGCAGTACTCAAGAAACACGTCACTGCTTGCCAATACAGTAAACTTTGAAATATGACAGCCTAAAAGTCAAATTTTGAAGCGCGCAACAAAAATTTCCAAGATTTTTGTGTCTCAAAATAAAACTATTTGAATTACCTACTTAATGCTTTCATTTACACGACCCGACTATTTATGGTTCTTCAAAACTCAGAGATGCAGCCCAGTATTTGCAAACGAGAGCCTAAGGCTTTCGAGCAAATTTAACTATGTTTCGACAAAATTTATGGATAAACTTTTGTATCATTTAAAAGCTCTTGAAATTTTGATCAAGATGTGAAGTTATCTCGACCCGACTATTTCTAGTTTTTGAAATCACATGGGTTGCAGTTCAAAGAGAGTGTGCTGTTGTGGTGTGTTGTACATTGGAGAACTGATAGTGAATATTTCCCAAATTCAATTTCAGAGACTAATAGGTGTTTTTTCAGTCGTAAGTTTCTTGTAATTTCAGATATGCATTCAAAGTTGAGTTCAAACCTTCGGATTTTCTACAACGCTGTCATTTGGAAGATGCCCTACCCTGCATTTTTCTTTTTATAATTAGACAGTTAAATTATAATTGCTTTCTTTTTTTGTATATAAGTCTCACATATGAACGTTAATATAAATTAACTCAAATATCCATAGTCTAAATATCTGTTTAGCCTAAACAAACAGCTGAAAAAAGTGATCACCATAGGGTCTGTGTTGAAGGCCGGCACTCGGCGCTACCTAGTATTCTATTTACCGTGGGCTGAGGTTATTGACGGGTGATACAAATCATTATTGTTAGGTAAGTACTGATAATGTCCCTGTTTTGAGTGCAGTTCTGATGAAATCAGACATGTAGAATTAGTATACAATATTCAATTTGCCTATATAAAGGCGTGCAAAATCGGAATATCGCCAAGTATTATTATGACAGACAAAAGTGTACCAGTTATACCAAAGCTGTGGCATCACTAATAATAACAATCAAACCTGGCCTAACCTTTATGTTTACAGCAATTATGGTCACAGGTACCCACATTTAAAATGCTTCGCTCACTGGGCTGCAGCCCTACTGGGGGAGGGGGGGGGGGAGAGACAGAGCCTATGTCTACAAGATGGTCCAGGGGTGCAGCGGTTTACATAGCCTTGGGTGCAGCACAGCGAGCAAATGTGAGAGGGTTATTATAAACGTTGGTCCCTGCAACTGTAATTGCTGTAAAGCCCAGGCTACACTATGCATGATTTGTCAAGGAAATCACGTGCATGTTCTCTGTTCACTTCCTGGTTCACTTAACTGGTTGGATTCTGAATCTCATGAGGACAGTAAAGGAGATTGGCAATGATAGGTGGAAACCCTTGGACAAAGGATGCGTCTAGCACCTGACTACCTTCAGGAGTCTGGGAGCGATACTCAGCACAAATTATTCAAGTTTAGGTCTAGTATAGACTACAATATATAAAATCAAGCAAAGTGATAAAACCCTGCAACTCACAATCTCAGAAAACATGACAGAAAGTTCAGAATTTTGAACTTTCGTTTGTTTGTTCTGTCTGTGATATGTCTGCAGAATTTCCTTGACATTTCATCCAGGCATGATGTGCCAGTGTAGCTCACCCATTGCATTTACTATCAGCTGAACTTGCTCTGTCATGCAAATCCTGACAACACAGATAACACATGATTTTCAGGAAATCACGCATAGTGTAGCCTGTGCTTAAAGGTTAGGTCAGGTTTGATTATGTTATTATTGGTAACATCATAGCTTTGGTATTGCTGGTACATTTTTCAGTCTGTCATAATACATAATAATACAGTCAGCTGACTACTCTTCTTCTATTAGGGACCTCCCGCTTTACCCCGCTTTAGACAAGCTAAGTAGCTGTTGGATAGCTCTGTTGTTTTGTGTATTTTTTGAGGAACCACATTATATTTAGATATAAGGATTAGATATTTAGTTTTGTGTATCGTTTAGGTATTATTTTTAAGCATTCATAGTTAGCTGTTACCTCTTACTTGCCTTTTAAAGGACTTTTCAGTCTAGCTTGTGTGCGCCAAAATGGTCTTAGTCTTATTTTTGTGTTATTAGTTGCAGGGTTGGATAAGTAGATATTTTTAGAAAATTAGGGATAATTAAGGTGTATTTAGTATTCAGTTTATTTAAGGATTAGATATTTAGTCTAGTATTAGGTGCACTCATAGTTGATTTGTGTCACTAGCTTTACTTAGATCTAGTTAAGGTTTAGAAGAAGAAAAAACAAAACAAAACAAAAAAAAGTTAAGTTAGTAAAGTATTGAAAAGTACATAGTACCTAAGTTATATACCTAAGTTACTAGTGTATTCAAATGAGCATGACTAGGATGCAGGCGAAGGTAGCAGAGCTAGAGGCCCTCCAGGCTAGGGTAGCAGAGCTTGAGGCGCAGTTAAGTAAGTGTAGGTGTAGAGATGAGCCGCAGGAGGGTGTAGCTCCTGACCAAGGAACGTATGCGCAGATCGTGGTTAGGGGGTCAGAAAAGGAGCCTACAGGATCAGGGACCAGTGGTAGTTCTGATAGGGGCATAAGGGAGGAGGATAAGGCAAAGGTGGATAGTGCGGCTGGGGTTTGGAAGTGTGTTGGAGGGTCACGTTTCTGGAGACTCAACATTGTGGAAAGTAATGCTAGGGCCACAGACAGTAAGGATGAGGAGGGGTGCTGGGTAATGGAGGGTGGTAGCAGAATCTGGAGGAGGAAGAGGGAAGGGGATCAGGAGGGATGGACAAAAGTTCAGGGTAGAGTCAGGCAGTACAGCCCCAGAGAACATCCGCAGGTTACAATAGCAAATAGTTTCAGTGCGTTAGAGTCAGCAGCTGAAAGTGACAAGGAAGAGATTCAGCATTTAGTGGTTGGGGACTCAAGGGTAAGGCCCTTAAGGCGAACATTCTGTGGGAAGAGGGACAGATGTATAGTCAAACCAGGGGCAAGAGTAGTTGATATGGGCCCTGTCATTGAGGCAGAACTTGGTAGGAGTAGCCCGGAGACAGTTATACTACAGGTGGGGGTGAACGACATAGGACCTAGGCAGAGTGTGAGAATAGTAGCGGAGTACCGGAGCCTGCTGCAGAGGTTGAAGGAGTCCAGGAAACCAGTCATTGTGACTGGCATCCTCCCTCGCTGTGGGGCCAGTGAGGAGTGGTACTCAAGAGCTCTGTCTGTGAACAGCTCAGTTCAGAACTTATGTTCAGCTATGGGGCTTAGTTATGTAGACTTATGGGATCAGTTCTATGAGTGGCGTAGGTACTATATGAAGGATGGGCTTCACTTATCGGATGAGGGGGCAAGGGCTTTGGGAGATGCCTACAGAAGTGTCATTCAGGGAAACTAGGTAGGAGGGGGGGTTCAGGGACGCTAGTACTAGGGCATCAGGAAGTAAGCATTGGTAGAAGTTCATGTCAGAATAGGACAGTAGATCATAATTCCCTCAGAATTAGTAGAGTCAGCTCAAAGTATAAGATCACATGTGTGTTGCTGAATGCCCAAAGTATTAGGTCTAAATTTGATGAGTTTGAGTGTTATGTTGCCCTTGAAAAGCCTGGTATCATTTGTGTAACCGAGACATGGGTTAGTGAGGGGTATAATAGGGATAGGCTACAGGATTTCGAGTTACAAGGGTATAACATGTTCTCATACTGCAGAGAATCACGGCAGGGGGGCGGAGTGTTTGTATATGTAAATAGCTTGTACTGCACTACTAGAGTTGATGATTCTAGTAAAGTAAAAAAAGTAGAATCAATCTGGCTTGACATTAAAATTGGTACAGGAAACAGAGGAAGGTTGAGGATAGGTGCATTTTACAGACCAGGGAATCTTCCAAGGAACTCCCAAGCTGAAACAGACCAAGATATTTGTGAGGAAATACGTAGGAACTTTCAGGCTCAGTGTCTTATTATGGGATATTTTAACTTAAGAGGATACGAAAGTATAGCAGAGGAAACAAATGAGTGTAGGTTGTATAGGCAAATCTTCGAAGAGGAGCTTTTCATGCATCAGTTTGTAACAGAGCCAACCAGACATTGCTCCATTCTAGACCTTGTATTCTCAGACAACAGTGATCTAGTTAGTGACATAAGTATTTGTGCAGGTCTAGGAACCAGTGATCACAATATGGTTAAATTCAATATCTCATCAGAAATGAGGCCCAAAGATAACCTTATTATGGTTCCAAACTTCAGCCGGGCTGATTTTGATGGTATTAGAAATGACCTCGCACAGATAAAATGGAATGTTGAGTTGGCAGGTTTAGATGCCTGTGAGGCCTGGAATGTTTTCAAAGCTAGATTAAGCCAAATTCAGAATCGGCATATACCCCTCAGGCACAAACGTAACAGAACCAAGGGCAAACCAGTTTGGCTTACCCCAGAAGTAAGGAGTGCTATACAAGCTAAAAGAAGTGCATTTGGCATTTTGAAGGGATCTTCACTAGATATAAATCAGAAGGCCTACCAGAATGCAAGAAATTCAGTTAAGAAAAAGGTCAGAGCAGCTAAAAGGGCAAAGGAACTTGATTTAGCTGGACATTGTAATGCAAATAGTAAGAGGTTCTTCAGTTTTTATAAGTTCAGTACAGTTTCCAAAAAATATAGGTCCATTTAAGGTAGATGATGTGTTAGTTAGCAAGGACAGTGAAATGGTTGAAGCGCTTAATGATCAGTTTCAATCTGTCTTTACTATCGAGGACCAGAGTAGTATTGCAGCACTTCAGCCTGAGCTAGAGACAGAGGAGACTATAGGAGAGCTAGGTGGCATAAGTAGTGAACTTGTTCTAGAATATCTAAAGAAAGTAAGGCCTACCAAGGCAGAAGGACCTGATGAAATCCATGCTAGACTTTTAAGAGAATCTGAAAGGGAGTTGTCGGTTCCATTAGCCATAATATTTTATAAATCACTCGCAGATAGTAAAATTCCACTTGATTGGAAAAGAGCAAATGTTGTTCCTATTCATAAAAAGGGAGATAGAAGTAAAGAGGAAAACTATAGACCGGTTAGTCTGACCTCATTAGTCTGCAAGGTGCTTGAATCAATCATCAAAGATAGGATTGTTGAATTCTTGGAGCAAAATGAACTCATCAAGGATACACAGCATGGCTTTAGGAAGGGCCGTTCTTGTTTAACTAATCTTCTGGAGTTTTTGGATGTTGCAACAGATAGCTTTGATCAGGGTAAACAGCTAGATGTAACTTTTCTTGATTTCAGTAAAGCATTTGACAAAGTCCCCCATACAAGACTGGGGTTGCAACTTAAAATTCATGGGATCAGGGGCAATATTCTGGATTGGATAGAAACGTGGCTTTCAGGACGCCAGCAAAGGGTTATATTGAATGGGTGTCAATCACAATGGAAGGAGGTTCTCAGTGGGGTTCCACAGGGCTCAGTCCTGGGCCCATTGCTTTTTATAATATTTGTGAATGCAATTGAGAACAGTATAGACAGCAAAGTCTTGAAATTTGCAGACGATCTAAAAGTTGTCAGGATTATTAGAGGAAAACATGATCAGGATGTTTTTCAATCAGATCTGGACAAGCTAGTTGAGTGGTCTGAAGCATGGCAGATGAAATTCAATTTGAGTGAATGTAAGATTATGCACGCTGGACGGGTTAGCAGTAAACATAGGTATGAAATGGGTGGGCAGAAAATGGAGCAGATTGAAAAGGAAAGAGATTTAGGTGTCGTGGTAAACAATAGACTATCAGCGTCAGACCAGGTTGTAGAAGCTAGGAAAAAGGCACTTAGAATGCTAGGGGCCATTAACAGAAATGTTTCCTACAAGAGTGAAAAGGTAATAACAAAACTGTATTGTGCATACGTTAGACCACATTTGGAATATTGTGTACAAGCCTGGTCTCCAACATATGAGAAAGATTGCTGGTTGTTAGAAAGAGTTCAAAAAAGGGCAACAGAAATGGTTAATTGTCTTGGTAGTTTACCTTATGAAGATAGATTAAAGAAATTGGGTATGTTTTCACTTAGATATAGAAGGCTAAGAGGAGATCTAATTGAAGTCTTCAAATTTGTAAATAGTCAGCATTCTGGATATTTAAAGGGTATGTTTGAGTTCAATAGGGAAAATCGAGGTAGAGGTCATCAGCATAAACTCATTATGAAACAAAGTAGGACTAGGCTACGACAGTCATTTTTCAGTAGAAGGGTTGTAGGACATTGGAATATGCTACCAGGGGATGTCGCTGATGCAGTGACACTTGCTTCCTTCAAAATTAGATTAGATAAATACTTTACAAAGAAGGGATTAGTTCATAAATACTCGTGGGATTAGCCTTCTTTTATGCAGGTAGAGTAAGGTGATTTGAAGGGGCGAGACTGGTGGAGGGGGGGGGGGGTGCAACCTCGGATGGGCCCAAGAGGCTCTTTGTTGCACTTTTCTTTTATGTCTGTATGTCTTTTATGTCTTTATGTCTCAACACCATAAACTGGGGAGGTGTGTTCTGAAGTTTCACCCTAACTAATTTGCAGGGTGAACAGTTTGTGCAGTTAACGGCATTCTGGCACTGTTGTAAAATGCTTGCTGCCTATGTCAGCAACCAGGCTTTGCCTCCCAGATTGGCAGTGGAAGAGAGATGGGGGGGGGGGGGGTCACTGGGATGGGAGGACAATTTGTCTTTTTAACCTAATTATTACTATGCAATAGCCATATGCATGATGCTTAAGGTATTCAAGGTAGGATGGATGGGCAGTTTGCCTCACTCAGCAGAATATCGGACAGACTGTCCACCTGTCACCTGTCACGCGTCTCAACTCTCAGGAGCATAATCCCCCCCCCCCCCCGTTTGTGGCACGACTGAGCCCGGACGATGATGGACCGAACTGGGCCCGGACGGTGATGTACCGAACTGAGCCCTCAGCCCGGACGGTGATGTACCGAACTGAGCCCGGACGGTGATGTACCGAACTGAGCCCGGACGGTGATGTACCGAACTGAGCCCTCAGCCCGGACGGTGATGTACCGAACTGAGCCCTCAGCCCGGACGGCGATGTACCGAACTAAGCCCGGACGGTGATGTACCGAACTGAGCCCGGACGGTGATGTACCGAACTGAGCCCTCAGCCCGGGGACGGTGATGTACCGAACTGAGCCCTCAGCCCGGACGGCGATGTACCGAACTGAGCCCGGACGGTGATGGACCGAACTGGGCCCGGACGGTGATGTACCGAACTGAGTCCTCAGCCCGGACGGTGATGTACCGAACTGAGCCCGGACGGTGATGTACCGAACTGAGCCCTCAGCCCGGACGGTGATGTACCGAACTGAGCCCGGACGGTGATGGACCGAACTGGGCCCGGACGGTGATGTACCGAACTGAGCCCTCAGCCCGGACGGTGATGTACCGAACTGGGCGGGACGGTGATGTACCGAACTGAGCCCGGACGGCGATGTACCGAACTGAGCCCGGACGGCGATGTACCGAACTGAGCCCGGACGGTGATGTACCGAACTAAGCCCTCAGCCCGGAGGGTGATGTACCGAACTGAGTCCGGACGGTGATGTACCGAACTGAGCCCGGACGGTGATGGACCGAACTGAGCCCGGACGGTGATGTACCGAACTGAGCCCGGACGGTGATGGACCGAACTGAGCCCGGACGGTGATGGACCGAACTGAGCCCGGACGGTGATGGACCGAACTGAGCCCGGACGGTGATGGACCGAACTGAGCCCGGACGGTGATGTACCGAACTGAGCCCTGACGGTGATGTACCGAACTGAGTCCGGACGATGATGTACCGAACTGAGCCCGGACGGTGATGTACCGAACTGAGCCCGGACGGTGATGTACTGAACTCCGCCTGGACGGTGATGTACCGAACTGAGCCCTCAGCCCGGACGGTGATGTACCGAACTGGACCCGGACGGTGATGTACCGAACTGAGCCCGGACGGTGATGTACCGAACTGAGCCCGGACGGTGATGTACCGAACTGGGCCCGGGCGGTGACGTACTGAACTGAGCCCGGACGGTGATGTACCGAACTGAGCCCGGGCGGTGATGTACCGAACTGAGCCCGGACGGCGATGTACCGAACTGAGCCCGGGCGGTGATGTACCGAACTGAGCCCTCAGCCCGGACGGCGATGTACCGAACTGGGCCGGACGGTGATGTACCGGACTGAGTCCGGACGGTGATGTACCGAACTGAGCCCTCAGCCCGGACGGTGATGTACCGAACTGGGCCGGACGGTGATGTTTTTTTTTCTTCGGATTTTTCCCACTGAAGGGCTAATTTATTTTAATACATAAAGACACGCACACACATCAAAACACACAACCAAACACACAACCAAACACACAAACAAACAATGTGATTCGAAAACAATAAAACGATAACGAGTGTTCAGCTTTGCGCAATCCGCCTGTGTTGTGCAACCCGCCTGGCCAGCCGGAACGGTATCAGTACCAAGTATCCGGCTCCGGGGAGGTCTGGGGGTTACCACCTCGACCGGGGAGAGCCGACTGAAACCTCCCCGGCGCTCCAGACGGGTGCAGCCCCCGCCCGCACTGCCTCGCGCCTGGTTGCGTGTTACCGCGTGGCAGTGCCCTATCCGCCGGCCGGGCGCGCGACCCGTCAGTCCATTAGACTGGCGCGCCGCGCGCCCGGCCGGCCGACCGGCCCTTGTAGGCCGGTCTCGGGTTGGCCCGGTGAAGGTTAGGGCGGGGGCTTTTATAACATGCAGTGTGTACATGTCTGTGTACATGTGGCGCGCCGGCCCCACAAAGTATGCGGACTGCGGAGGGCCAGTCCCGCGGGCTAACGCGGACGGCGTTTGCGTCCCTGTCTAATTGGCTAATGCCTACGGCCTCGCTGCCGAACTTTCAAGTTTCATCAGAAAGTTAGTCTGCCACATTCATCATTTATTGTACTCCATTTGGTACGAAACTGATTTAACTTGTTTTTATTTCGAGCGATTATCGATTCTGCCTGTGCACACTTTTGTATTACTGCCTTTAAGCTTTGCAGACCCGGTACTTTGGATTCAGGAGCTAGTTTACAACTGACTATGTGCTGCTTGGTCAACAACAGTATGATATTTACAATGGGGGTTGATGCCGGGCAACCTAGTATTGACTGATAGTCATTTATATTATCTACAAAATTTAGCTTTTGCTGCACAATATTTAATATTGAATCCCATAATGTTTTGACATCTTCGCAGTCAAAGAAAAAATGTTTCATGTCATCTACTTCAAAGCATTTGAGGCACAACGGACTTCCTATAACGCCTCTGGTGCACAAATAACGGCGCGTAGGAATGTACCTATTTATTATTCTGTGGTGTAAAGATTGCAAACGCGTTGAAACTGTACACTTGTACGGTATCTCATATATGTTCCGCCAGCTGTGCGGACGGACGCCGTAATGCGCCCACCTAACAGTTGCTGCCGGTATTCGAAGTTCCGACAGTATCTCATAAATGTGACGATTTCGCAACAACTCTATTGGTATAAACTTATCGTCTATCTTGACAACCATTTCCGTTCTGTCACGGTGGCTAAGTTTCCCGCTTGTGCTATGACGCACTATACCCTTCCACGCAGCTGGTATAGCGGATATTATACCTTCGATTGCCAGAAAGGATGTTCCTAGCGACGGAAATTTATGTTTGATTTCATTGCTATTCATAATATTTCCCTGTTGATTAATAAGGTCGTCAATAACTTTAATGCCCTTCAGGTACATGTCTTTAATAAATACTGGCTTCTTACCTATCCTTATCACATCATTGTGCCACAGGCTTTGTAGTCTAACTGAAAATGTATTATCGGCATGACTATAACACATTTTCTGAAAACTAGCTATTGTTTCCTTGTAGAATGCAGGTATTTTCAACCCTTTCAAGAATATATTGCATTTTTTAATTCTTATCAAATCTGTCAAATCAAATTCCCATAATCTCAATTGTAATACTATTCTCCAAGTCGCCTCGGCATCTTTAACCATGCGTTTGATCCAGTTCAATTGTAGTGCCAAGATAAACCACGTTACGTTAACTGCATTTAGTCCACCGTTCTGTACACTTTGACATAGTGTGCCTTTGGCAACTTTGGGTGGCCTGCCTCTCCAGATAAACTTCATTATATGACTTTGTATCTCTCTCAGATCTACCTTTGCAATCGAGAGGCATGACGCTACGAACACTAGCTGCGAAATTAACAACGCTTTAGTTACGACTATTTTTCCTATTATGGTTAGGCTACGCTGCGTCCATGAGTTAATGGTTGTCTTTACTTTGTTAACCACGTGCAAAATATTGTCGTCATCACAGGACTCCGTTGCGCTAAACCATATTCCTAATATCTTAATTTTTCTTCCCGGACGGTGATGTACGGACGGACGGCCGGACGGTGATGTACCGAACTGAGCCCGGACGGTGATGTACCGAACTGAGCCCTCAGCCCGGACGGCGATGTACCGAACTGGGCCGGACGGTGATGTACCGGACTGAGTCCGGACGGTGATGTACCGAACTGAGCCCTCAGCCCGGACGGCGATGTACCGAACTGGGCCGGACGGTGATGTACCGGACTGAGTCCGGACGGTGATGTACCGAACTGAGCCCTCAGCCCGGACGGTGATGTACCGAACTGAGTCCGGACGGTGATGTATCTGTCATTTTCTGGTCCGTTCCTTATGCTTGGTTCGAGTTTCACGGTCAGTAAGGTCTCTGGGAAAGGGAAAGAAAACGTGGATGGATAGTCTCGGATACTCTTGAACAGTGCATGTTTTCTGGCTGCCGCTCATATGGCCGCACATATGACGCGGAGGTCCATTGCGTGTGATCTGCGCCAACTTCTTGCTCGGGCCCTGGCAAACGCAGAGGGCTTCCCATCGGTCAGCCTGGGGGCGGTGGCTTCCGGGGCCGGACTGGTCTGATATTTGCTCTGGTGCCATGCACCGGCAGGATGGTCACTGGCCAGGCCCTTCAGCGGCCCTCCAGCGTCCGAGGACACGGTCCGGAAGGTGGTGTTTTGGCACAAAACTGCGCAGCTGTTAGTCTCTTATCTCGCCGAACATTCAGCTCGCCGCAGTACTACTCACGTGTGACCAGTGCTACCATCCACGTTCAGCACGGCTGGCTGTATTTCGTCCAGAGACTGAAGAGCTTCCACTCGTCTGCGTCGACTATAACAATATGAAACCTTTATTGTAAATTTATTTTACTTGAATGTGCTTTTCAGTTCCGTGAGAAAAACTGACTTCCAGTAGGGGATTAGCTTTATACAAATTGTAGGGAATGATGAATTGAACTGGGCAAGGTTTCAAGATGCATGTGCTATTTTGCATTATGAAATGAAGCAGCCTGCTTGGAAAGCAATAGCAAAATGGAAATGAATACTGTCAAAGCAGAAATGGCCGATATCACCCTGTTTAGTATTCGCCACTTGAGATGTTCACGTCAAAACAAGGGAATCACGGAACTAGCGTCTTTCGGTCGGAAGCTTCCCCGCTGCCTGCTGTCCCTGGTCGGCTGCGTTGACTGTTAGGCGTTCGCTGGCCGCAGACTACTGCCGGTTTTTTGTGCCGTCAAACAGACGAGGGCTGAATGAGCCAATCGCCAGCAGTGGTGCGACGCCCGGTGGGGTCTGCCACGCGAGAGGCGATTGGTGAAAACGGCGATCCGACAAGACTGCTGTCACCGCACGGTTCGTTGGAAGGGGTCGGAGGGCTCAAAAGACGAGTCATGCCATTCAAAAGCTTACTTCATGAGGACCTCGGATATATATTTGTTTTAAAATCTGTCTAGTTTTTTTTTTGCAAATGCCATTTTTGTCGAAATGTCGGAACTTTTCGGATGACCGATGCTACCGCTTACGTTAGGGCAAAGAGGCTGGCAAATGGCATATGTGCAAACTCGTTACAGCCTGTAGAACAACCTCCAACTGATAACTGAACCTCCTGCTGTTGATATAAACAACAATCACCAGCGATTTTGAATCGCCCCCAATAGCTGCCGTACGGCTCACCTCCCCCGCTGCCGTGAACGCCTGATCGACCATCGCGACCCGCCGGCCGTCGCCGACCCCCTCTACGGAACTGTGTTTTGGCAAATTTTGGACGAACCTTGCGTTGGAATGTTAAATTTCGAGTTCAGTTGGTCGGTCCAGTCCACAAAGACATGGAGCGAGGCCCAGTAGAGACCAAGCCCAGGAAAGGGTATAAATGCTCATGAGTTTCCGGGTATTTTGCATTATTTAGCCTCTAACCAGCGTGATGTGGCGCTCCCGTTCGGGGCGCGCCGCCAGAGACTGTACCGACCCAGGTCAGCTGCCAGTCGGCCCGCGTGGCCGGGCGGCGGTGACGTGTCAGTGCCGCCCCCAACCGGTAGCCCCGCCCAGCACGCCGAGTGCTTACGGCCACTGGCAGCGCGCCCCGAACGGAAGCGTTGCACCAAGCTGGTTAGAGGCCAAATAATGCAAAATACCCCAAAACTCATGAGCATTTATACCCTTTCCTGGGCTTGGTCTCTACTGGGCCTCGCTCCATGTCTGTGTGGAGGACTGGACCGACCATCTGAACTCGAAATTGAACATTCCAACGCAAGGTTCGTCCAAAATTTGCCAAAACACAGTTCCGTAGAGGGGGTCGGCGGCGGCCGGCGCTGCGCGGGCGAGTCGCGATGGTCGATCAGGCATTCACGAGAGCGGGGGAGGGGAGGTTTGGGTCAAAAACGGGGAATTTCTAGCTCGCGCGGCTAAGAGTAAGAATGTCGAAATTAAACGCCATGCATTCAACATTAAAAAAAAAACTGACTCCACACTGCCAGTGTGGATAGCAACTCGAAAATGTTAGACATTATTTGTTTTGCATTGCCCATCATACAACCCACTACGTCAGTTACTCTTTGGTTCAATACACACATCATACAACCCGCTACGTCAGTTACTCTTTGGCTCAATACACACATCATACAACCCGCTACGTCAGTTACTCTTTGGCTCAATACACACATCATACAACCCGCTACGTCAGTTACTCTTTGGTTCAATACACACATCATACAACCCGCTACGTCAGTTACTCTTTGGCTCAATACACACATCATACAACCCGCTACGTCAGTTACTCTTTGGCTCAATACACACATCATACAACCCGCTACGTCAGTTACTCTTTGGTTCAATACACACATCATACAACCCGCTACGTCAGTTACTCTTTGGCTCAATACACACATCATACAACCCGCTACGTCAGTAATCTTTGGCTCAATACAGACATACAACCCGCTACGTCAGTTACTCTTTGGCTCAATACACACATACAACCCGCTACGTCAGTTACTCTTTGGTTCAATACACACATCATACAACCCGCTACGTCAGTTACTCTTTGGCTCAATACACACATCATACAACCCGCTACGTCAGTTACTCTTTGGCTCAATATACACATCATACAACCCGCTACGTCAGTTACTCTTTGGTTCAATACACACATCATGCAACCCGCTACGTCAGTTACTCTTTGGCTCAATACACACATCATACAACCCGCTACGTCAGTTACTCTTTGGCTCAATACACACATCATACAACCCGCTACGTCAGTTACTCTTTGGTTCAATACACACATCATACAACCCGCTACGTCAGTTACTCTTTGGCTCAATACACACATCATACAACCCGCTACGTCAGTTACTCTTTGGTTCAATACACACATCATACAACCCGCTACGTCAGTTACTCTTTGGTTCAATACACACATCATACAACCCACTACGTCAGTTACTCTTTGGTTCAATACACACATCATGCAACCCGCTACGTCAGTTACTCTTTGGCTCAATACACACATCATACAACCCGCTACGTCAGTTACTCTTTGGCTCAATACACACATCATACAACCCGCTACGTCAGTTACTCTTTGGTTCAATACACACATCATACAACCCACTACGTCAGTTACTCTTTGGGTCAATACACACATCATACAACCCACTACGTCAGTTACTCTTTGGCTCAATACACACATCATACAACCCGCTACGTCAGTTACTCTTTGGCTCAATACACACATCATACAACCCGCTACGTCAGTTACTCTTTGGCTCAATACACACATCATACAACCCGCTACGTCAGTTACTCTTTGGCTCAATACACACATCATACAACCCGCTACGTCAGTTACTCTTTGGCTCAATACACACATCATACAACCCGCTACGTCAGTTACTCTTTGGCTCAATACACACATCATACAACCCACTACGTCAGTTACTCTTTGGGTCAATACACACATCATACAACCCACTACGTCAGTTACTCTTTGGCTCAATACACACATCATACAACCCGCTACGTCAGTTACTCTTTGGCTCAATACACACATCATACAACCCGCTACGTCAGTTACTCTTTGGCTCAATGCACACATCATACAACCCGCTACGTCAGTTACTCTTTGGTTCAATACACACATCATACAACCCGCTACGTCAGTTACTCTTTGGCTCAATACACACATCATACAACCCGTTACGTCAGTTACTCTTTGGCTCAATACACACATCATACAACCCGCTACGTCAGTTACTCTTTGGCTCAATACACACATCATACAACCCGCTACGTCAGTTACTCTTTGGTTCAATACACACATCATACAACCCGCTACGTCAGTTACTCTTTGGTTCAATACACACATCATACAACCCGCTACGTCAGTTACTCTTTGGTTCAATACACACATCATACAACCCGCTACGTCAGTTACTCTTTGGCTCAATACACACATCATGCAACCCGCTACGTCAGTTACTCTTTGGCTCAATACACACATCATACAACCCGCTACGTCAGTTACTCTTTGGCTCAATACACACATCATGCAACCCGCTACGTCAGTTACTCTTTGGCTCAATACACACATCATACAACCCGCTACGTCAGTTACTCTTTGGCTCAATACACACATCATACAACCCGCTACGTCAGTTACTCTTTGGCTCAATACACACATCATACAACCCGCTACGTCAGTTAGTTACTCTTTGGCTCAATACACACATCATACAACCCGCTACGTCAGTTAGTTACTCTTTGGCTCAATACACACATCATACAACCCGCTACGTCAGTTACTCTTTGGTTCAATACACACATACAACCCGCTACGTCAGTTACTCTTTGGCTCAATACACACATACAACCCGCTACGTCAGTTACTCTTTGGCTCAATACACACATCATACAACCCACTACGTCAGTTACTCTTTGGCTCAATACACACATCATACAACCCGCTACGTCAGTTACTCTTTGGCTCAATACACACATTTATACAACCCGCTACGTCAGTTACTCTTTGGCTCAATACACACATCATACAACCCGCTACGTCAGTTACTCTTTGGCTCAATACACACATCATACACGTTAATTTCGCCACACAAACCAGATGAGGAAAACTTGCTTTAACCCGCGCACTGCAGGGGGTTGATTCCCCCCCTCAGGTTTTTCAAAGATAGCGAAAAAACGGCGGCGCGCAGCGCCGCCGTGTTTTCGCACACCTGTCAGGACATCAATTGCGCACACTTTGAGAGAGAAAAAATTACCTAGGGACTAGGGTCATCTCAGGTCAGGTCACCAGACCAGGTCAAGTGACCCCACCTACAAAAATGTTTGCAGTTGTGCCAAAGCCAGAGTTTTTCGCCGATCAGTTTGAAACTTACAGGATGTCATGAAGGCATACGTACTTACAATTCGTTTATCTCGGAATTTTGATATCGGTGACCTAAGGTCAGGTCAATTTCGCAACCTCCCATAATAAGTCAATGGGGGAAATATACAAATGCTAAGGATATGCATGATATTAGTCCAATTACTTCTGGATCATGTTATTATAGGATATGCTTGATGATCCAAGTGTAAGTTTTGTTCAGTGACCCCTATTGGGTCATTTAAGGTCATGTGAGGTTACCATCACTTTTTTTGTCAATAACTCCCGACATAATGAAGATATAGAAGTAAAACAGACATCAATGTGTGTGTCTCGTCAAGACACGTCTTCCCATATGCAACATGTCCTACTTAAGTCACCACTTGACCTTGACCTGAGGTCAAATTTGCAGTTAACTTAACAAGATCACCATGTATATCATTCAAAGCGCCTTGACAATATAAACACAATGACGTAAACAGTTTTCCGTTATCTTTATTACATACAAAGTTAATAGCGAAAAACTATTTGGCAAAAAAAACGTCATTTTTTCCTTTTTTGACCTCTGGAGCCTCAAATGTTGACCTTAGATCAAATTTGAGGACACCTTAGCGATTGCAAATTTCACTGGCTGGCGTTAGCTTTTTCCGTTTGTTTCTAACTAGCATAGTTTCTGAGATATATGGGAATTTCTGGAGCGATGTCCTAAAACAGGGAAAAATGGAAAATTTGACCTTTGATGAACTCTGGTGACCTCAATTTTGACCTGACCTAAAACAATACTGAAATACTTTTGATAGAACATGTATCAAGCTATCAAATGCCGTTTTCCGCTTCTCGCTACGTAGCGTAGTTTTCGAGATCTCAGGGGGGGGGGGCGGAAATCAACCCCCCCCTGCAGTTCGTGTTCGGCGCAAAGCCCCTGCAGTGCGCAGGTTAATGCTACATGGGACAACTCTCAATGGTGAAATGATTCACGCAGTCACGTTAAGTGTTCACAATTTTATATTATCTACCAAACGTTTTGCATAATTGGTTTATCTAACACTTGCTGGGAGCCCGGGCCCGGTGATGCCCCCGGCACGGCTGCCGGCTGCTGCAGATCTCTAAATAACTAGTTGGGTGAGTGGTGCGTGCGTGCGTGCGTGCGTGCGTGCGTGCGTGCGTGCGTGCGTGCGTGCGTGCGTGCGTGCGTGCGTGCATGAGTGAGTGAGTGAGTGAGTGAGTGAGTGAGTGAGTGAGTGAGTGAGTGAGTGAGTGAGTGAGTGAGTGAGTGAGTGAGTGAGAGCCATACGGCAGCTATTGGGGTGATTCACTATCGGCTGGTGATTGTTGCTTATATCAACAGCATGAGGTTCAGCTATCAGTTAGATGTTGTTCTACAGGCTGTAACGAGTTTGCACATATGCCATTTGACAGCCTCTTTGCCTGACCTGACCTTTGATGACCTTTGGTAACCTCTGGTGACCTCAATATTGACCTGGCCTAAACAAGACTGATATACTTTCGATAGAGCTTGTCTCGAGCTATCTAACGCCGTTTTCCGTTTGTCGCTACGTTGCGTGGTTTTCGAGATCGTAGGGGGGGGGGGGGGGGGGGAATCCGCCCCCCCCCCCCCTCCAGGGCGTGTAATTATCAGAGGCCCTCCAGGTCGCGTGTTAATGTAAGCGGTAGCATCGGTCATCCGAAAAGTTCCGAGATTTCGACAAAAATGGCATTGCAAAAAAGCCCTACACCGATTTTAATATATATATATATATATATATATATATATATATATATATATATATATATATATATATATATATATATATATATATATATATATATATATATATATATATATATATATATATATATATATATATATATATATATATATATATATATATATATATATATATATATATATATATATATATATATATATATA
>JAXIVJ010012122.1:30000-41302 GCA_036785665.1 Chirona hameri | reverse complement strand
TGCGAAAACAATGGTGGCGGCTGACCGAGTGCCCTGGTGAAGAGAGTCAGCGCAAGACGAGCGGTGGAGAGGAGCAGCCGAGGTGGAGCGCCGTGCCGCGCTGGTCCGGCGGCCGCCCAGTGCAGCCGCTCGCCTTGGGTTGAGTGATGGAGTGTGGACTGTGGAGTGGCTGACCGATGAGAGCCCGACCGGCTTCTTCAGCCTCTCAGGCGCGGCGAGGAACAACATTGCCGTCATGCTGACCTCAGGAGAGTCGGGAGGAAAACACCGCTGTACAGCCTATGCTTACAGCAGCTCGGAGTTTCAGCGGCACCCGAGGAACGCACGTAATGTTAGCTTTCTCGCTCCCCATCTATGACTAAGCCTTCTTCTGCAATACCACACGGCGACACTGCATCGTCCAATCGGTAACGGGACGGGACCAACTCCGTTATGGTCATTGGTCAGCGTGCAAGTGACCATCTCATGCTCAGGAACAGTGGAACAAGCGTCACCATTTCGAGCTGGCTAGTTAGACCATGCCACCCAGTATCAGCGGCCGTGTCTGTCGGCCGGTATCAGTCCGTGTCGGCCGCCCAGCTGGTGTGTCTCGCCCGAGGATCAGTCCGTGTCGGCCGGTATCAGTCCGTGTCGGCCGCCCAGCTGGTGTGTGTCGCCCGAGGATCAGTCCGTGTCGGTATCAGTCCGTGTCGGTATCAGTCCGTGTCGGTATCAGTACGTGTCGGTATCAGTCCGTGTCGGCCGGTATCAGTCCGTGTCGGCCGCCCAGCTGGTGTGAGTCGCCCGAGGATCAGTCCGTGTCGGTATCAGTCCGTGCCGGTATCAGTCCGTGTCGGCCGGCCCAGCTGGTATGAGTCGCCCGAGGATCAGTCCGTGTCTGCCGGTATCAGTCCGTGTCGGCCGCCCAGCTGGTGTGTCTCGCCCGAGGATCAGTCCGTGCCGGCATCAGTCCGTGTCGGTATCAGTCCGTGTCGGCCGGTATCAGTCCGTGTCGGCCGCCCAGCTGGTGTGAGTCGCCCGAGGAGCGGGGTCGCCCCGCTGCGCGGCTCGGATTACGCCGATAGCCACGGCGCGTCGATGACACGCCGCTATAAATTGGCCCGGCTGACGGCCGCCGCTCGGCTGGCTGCAGTGCACCGTGACTGCCCGGCCGGCCCGACCCAGCCACCCATCTCCCAGCTCACGGCTCCGGTGTCCCGTCATATTTCACGCGGTCAACAATGCGCGCCCGCTCTCCGGTTACCGGCCAGAAAAACGGCCCGACCGCGCCGCCGGCCGCGGCCAGCGCCGAACGTTTGCTCCCAGCCGTATCTTCTCAGTGGACGGAAACAAAAAGCCCTTATCAGATGTGTTGTTGATACCAGTGTTTACTCAGGCATTATTTTCTAAGCCACCAGGTGACAGTACTCCATGGCGGGGCAGATAGCGCCGCACAGTAGTGGCTGATAAGGCTGGGAGCGGACCGAGCCGGCCAACTGACGCGGTCAGCATAGCGGCCCCGGGCTATCAGAGCTCTCAGTCAACACATCAGTCAGTCACACGGACTGCTCCCTCTCACACGGACTCCTCCCTCTCACTGAGCCCAGAGCAGGCACGCGCGCACGGACGCACGTGCTCACAGACACGCACACGCGCTCATCTGCAAACAGGCACGCACGCAGAGACACCGGGACTGTCCACGGGAAACAATGCCGGCCAGCGATCTCGATCCATCCCTTCTCTGCCATTGTCCTCCTCCTCCGGCCGGAGCTGGCCCCGCCCTGGCGACCTCCTCCGGGCTCTCCGTGCCGCGGCCGGGAGAGAGAGGGAGAGAGGGAGAGGGAGAGACTCCTGCCGGCGTCACCTGATCCGGCCGCCAGTCGGTGTCCGCGTCAGAGCAGTGTGTTACGGCCCACCACTGGACACCGACGGCCGCGCGGCCCGCCACAAAGCAGGGTCCTATTTACGGGCCGGCTTATGAGCGCGCCTAACAAGACGTAAAGCAGAGTGATTTGACTTGCAGAAGCGGCGCGCGGTGGTCGCCCGTGACACGAGACAAGCTCCGCTCCGCGCCCGACACCTAAATAATTCGGCAGCACGACGCGCCAAGGCCGTCCCTGTGTCCCGCGCCCTGGCCGACCGCAGCCCCCCCCCCCCCCCCTCGCGGTGACCCCTGGGAGCGGAGCGCAGTGACAGCGCGGGAGTCGCGGCGGGGGCGGGGGCGGGGTGGGAGGTGAACTATGCAGAGTACTTACATCAATGAGTAGGTTCAAGTTTGGTGACTGCCATGGCTACGTCATGCCTGGTTCAAACTATAATAAACTAACTATGTTACCACATCAACTATTTCTGGTATGCTTTTTGGAATAGTAATCATTTTCTTCTAGAATTTCAACTATATAGTAGGATATGGTAATCACATCGGAAAATATCTGAAAAGAAAATGAAATATATTGAATACAATTGTGTGTGTATTCGCATGCAAACAATATTTAAAGTGTATTGGTACATCAATTTTATTGGAAAAATGTCTATAAAAACCATTTTAATGATACATCACAATTAGTCAGCTGTAACAGAGTTTGCATTCAGGCCGGAAATTTCGAAGCACCAGGCCGCCGCCGGGACGGCCGGCCGGCCCCGCGGCGGTACAGTCAGGCGCGTAACCACCACTGGGGTCACTGGGGATCAGTCCCCAGTAGTCCCCAGTAACATTTTCGGATTTTAACATTACGCCTATGGGCGTTGCATGGAAAGAATCGACTTCAAAGTGCCTCAGTCCCCACCTACTTTCGGAAGGTGGTTACGCCTATGGGTACAGTCTGGCAAGGCGTCGCAGTGGTTCTCACCAACTTCCGGCCGGCGCGGCGGCGGCGGTGTACAGCCTTTGACAGGGGCCCCCGGCTCCGGCGCGCCGTGTGGGTGGAACATGCCTCCACTCGACCGATAATTGTGGACGATTGGAGCGTCTCAGGTAAAATCGGAGGCCATTCCAGGAATCTTGAAGAAACGAGCCTCCCATTAAGCATACATACTTGTATCCATCTCTTAGATAACAAATTAAAGGGGGTAACTACCAAGCCACTTTGCATTGCCTCAACACTGAGGAGCGGGATTCGACTGCCATGGTGACGTCACGGCTACCAAACACCTTGCGCCCCCCCCCCCCCCCCGGAACTATGCGCCGCTCAGTCACGGAGCAGCCACCCGCCAGCCGCCACCAGCCTCTTTGCCGGTCACGAAACCACACAATGGACACGCCAGCCAGCACTGGGCGCCCGGCAGTCGGCAACCACACAATGGACACGCCAGCCAGCGCTGGGCGCCCGGCAGTCGGCAACCACACAATGGACACGCCAGCCAGCACTGGGCGCCCAGCAGTCGGCAACCACACAATGGACACGCCAGCCAGCACTGGGCGCCCGGCAGTCAACAACCACACAATGGACACGCCAGCCAGCACTGGGCGCCCGGCAGTCGGCAACCACACAATGGACACGCCAGCCAGCACTGGGCGCCCGGCAGTCGGGAACCACACAATGGACACGCCAGCCAGCACTGGGCGCCCGGCAGTCGGCGGGCGGCGGCGGCCACTGGCGAGAGGTCTCGAGACCTGAGACGAGCGCCACTGACGAGAGGTCCCGAGACCTGAGACGAGCGCCACTGCCGAGAGGTTCCGAGACCTGGGACGAGCGCCACTGACGAGAGGTCCCGAGACCTGAGACGAGCGCCACTGGCGAGAGGTTCCGAGACCTGAGACGAGCGCCACTGGCGAGAGGTTCCGAGACCCGAGACGAGCGCCACTGACGAGAGGTTCCGAGACCCGAGACGAGCGCCACTGACGAGAGGTCCCGAGACCCGAGACGAGCGCCACTGACGAGAGGTCCCGAGACCCGAGACGAGCGCCACTGTCGAGAGGTCCCGAGACGAGACGAGTCGGCCCGTCCCTCAACGGAGGAGTCGCTTAGGAGATTACTGGCAACGCACGGCGCTACGCTACCTCTCCGACATTGAGTTGAGCAATCGACTGGGGCAAATGGGCGGATTATTTTTTTCCCGGATGTCCTTGTTTGTTTGCAAAGTTTTTCGCCGATTAATAAATATCTCAATCCGCTGTTGGTTCACATCTGATCCGACAAAGCCCTGTAATTCTGATTCAAACGCATTTTTTTTTAATGCATTTATATTATTTACCACAATTTGGTAAATAATGTCAGTATCGTTAACCCACGCCCAGCTTGGGGGGGGGGGGGGGGGTAAATTTTTCCCCCCTCACGAATATATCGAATTGCTAAAAAAACGGAGAGGTATCGACACTAAATTGTCAGTACCCTATGCTACATAAATTATACGTCTTCTCACAAAATTTAAAGGAAATTGATTTAGTACTTTGGGAGATAGTGTCATGTCATGTCATGCCATTTTTGGTGGAAAAACGACAAATGTTTGACAAATTGTAGAAATCGATTTTTATTCAATAAAAAGTAAAAAGAAAGGAAAAGACATTCTCTTCAAAATGGCTATCTCGGATTTTCGAAATTGTTTTTTTTTACCCCCCCCAAAAAAAGATTTTTCGAGGGAAAAAAATCTACAAAATCAAAATTATGAAGATATTAAACAAAGGAATATAATTAGAGAACCAAGTATAGACGATATCCAAACCAAATGTAAAAGCAATATCTTTATTTTTGACTGACTTATGACTCCCTAAGTATAAGTACTCATGACGTCATTTTTGAAGTTACGGTTTTTGGCTTTTAGTGACCAGATACAGAGGATACATGCCACTACTGTATTTCTGAGACAAAACTGGTCAAAAAACATGCCTTTTTTATTTATATTAATTAATTTCACATTTTGACCTTATATGATCTGACCTTGACCCTAACTTCATGTAAGGGTCATTATATGGGTTCAGGCTGTGCGAATTGTTACTTCTATCGAATTATACGGGTAGAATAACCCATAAAACATGTGTCGCATGACTTTCGTAGACATCTTGCCAATAGTGAACTTTGTGACCTGACTTTGACCTTGACCTTTGCTCTAAATTTCACTTTCGGTAATGTGGTAGATGTATTATACTGTGAAAGCTTTGTGTGCGATAATAGTCGTAATCTAAGGCTTTGTATCGAAAGTATGACCATCAACTCAAATAACTCCATTTTGACCTTTGACCTGATCGTGACCTGACATGTGACCTTATTTTATAAATGTAGGGTATGCATTAGATTCGTCTCATCGAGAACTTTCGATCGCCGCCTTGCGCGTCTCGCTGCGGTCATTGGTTCGGAAGATACGAGGGGGGGTAAAATTTACCCCAGCGGGGCGCGTTCGGCTGGAGACCCCAGCGGGGCGCGGGTTAAGGTAACAGCGGGGCGCGGGTTAAGGTAATACACGAAATAACAAATGGTCTCCAGACCTCATCTGATCTCCAGACCTCAGCGTCTGGAGATCATCTTGCCAGAGCTGTTAGCTGACAGTCAACCCGACTTCCCGGACGTGTGAACTGCACTGAGACATACGACCAAAGAAAGCTGTTGGCCCGCTGAGTACTGTGTGGGTGCCCGTCCAACCTGTGTAAGAGTGTACGTCCAGACTGTGTGAGAGTGCCCGTCCAGACTGTGTGAGAGTGCCCGTCCAACCTGTGTAAGAGCGCACGTCCAGACTGTGTAAGAGTGCACGTCCAGACTGTGTGAGAGTGCCCGTCCAACCTGTGTAAGAGTGCACGTCCAGCCTGTGTGAGAGTGCCCGTCCAACCTGTGTAAGAGTGCACGTCCAGCCTGTGTGAGAGTGCCCGTCCAACCTGTGTAAGAGTGCCCGTCCAACCTGTGTAAGAGTGCACGTCCAGACTGTGTGAGAGTGCCCGTCCAACCTGTGTAAGAGTGCACGTCCAGCCTGTGTGAGAGTGCCCGTCCAACCTGTGTAAGAGTGCACGTCCAGACTGTGTGAGAGTGCCCGTCCAACCTGTGTAAGAGTGCACGTCCAGACTGTGTGAGAGTGCCCGTCCAACCTGTGTAAGAGTGCACGTCCAGCCTGTGTGAGAGTGCACGTCCAGCCTGTGTGAGAGTGCACGTTCCGCCGCCTACGGAGCCTGTGCTGGCCGCCCCCGCCGCCTACGGAGCCTGTGCTGGTCGCTCCCGCCGCCTACGGAGCCTGTGCTGGCCGTCCCCGCCGCCTACGGAGCCTGTGCTGGCCGCCCCCGCCGGCTTCGGAGCCTGTGCTGGCCGCCCCCGCCGGCTACGGGGCCTGTGCTGGCCGTCCCCGCCATCTACGGAGCCTGTGCTGGCCGCCCCCGCCATCTACGGAGCCTGTGCTGGCCGCCCCCGCCGGCTACGGAGCCTGTGCTGGCCGCCCCCGCCGGCACGGCTCCGCCACTCACCTATAACGACCAGCTTGATCAGGTGCTGCACAGTGCCGAAGCCGGTGATGCCGACGCACTTGTAGGTGCCGCTCAGGTCCACAGTCACCGACTTGATGCGCAGGTTGCGCGAGCCGAACCGGAATCCGGGCCACGTCTCGTCCACCTTCTCTTCGTCCTGCCGGCGGCCAGTTACCGGGTCAGTCAGAACAGTAACAGGTGGGGCACATAGGAGTCACGATCACAACGGGGTACAGTCAGAGGGGTCACGATCACAACGGGGTACAGTCAGAGGGGTCACGGTCAGAGGGGTCACGGTCACAACGGGATACAGTCAGAGGGGTCACGGTCACAACGGGATACAGTCAGAGGGGTCACGATCACAACGGGGTGCAGTCAGAGGGGTCACGGTCACAACGGGGTACAGTCAGAGGAGTTACGATCACAACGGGGTACAGTCAGATGGGTCACGGTCACAACGGGATACAGTAAGATGGGTCACGGTCACAACGGGATACAGTCAGAGGGGTCACGGTCACAACGGCATACAGTCAGAGGGGTCACGGTCACAACGGGATACAGTCAGATGGGTCACAGTCACAACGGGATACAGTCAGAGGGGTCACGGTCACAACGGGGTACAGTCAGAAGGGTCACGATCACAACGGGGTACAGTCTGAGGAGTCACGATCACAACGGGGTACAGTCAGAGGGGTCACGGTCAGAGGGGTCACGGTCACAACGGGGTACAGTCAGGGGGTCACGGTCATAACGGGATACAGTCAGAGGGGTCACGGTCACAACGGGATACAGTCAGAGGGTCACGGTCACAACAGTCAGAGGGGTCATGGTCACACTGGTTGTGACTCAGAGTCAGAGGAGTCACAGTCAGAGGAGTCACAGTCAGAGGAGTCACATTCGGAGGAGTCACAGTCAGAGGAGTCACAGTGGGAGGAGTCACAGTCAGAGGAGTCACAGTCAGAGGAGTCACATTCGGAGGAGTCACAGTCAGAGGAGTCACAGTGGGAGGAGTCACAGTCAGAGGAGTCACGGTCAGAGGATTCACAGTGGGAGGAGTCACAGTGGGAGGAGTCACAGTGGGAGGAGTCACATTCGGAGGAGTCACAGTCAGAGGAGTCACAGTGGGAGGAGTCACAGTCAGAGGAGTCACATTCGAAGGAGTCACAGTGGGAGGAGTCACAGTCAGAGGAGTCACATTCGGAGGAGTCACAGTCAGAGGAGTGACAGTGGGAGGAGTGACAGTCAGAGGAGTCACAGTCAGAGGAGTCAGAGTGGGAGGTGTCACAGTGGGAGGAGTCACAGTCAGATGAGTCACAGTCAGAGGAGTCACAGTGGGAGGAGTCACAGTGGGAGGAGTCACAGTCAGAGGAGTCACAGTCAGAGGAGTCACAGTGGGAGGAGTCACAGTCAGAGGAGTGACAGTCAGAGGAGTCACAGTGGGAGGAGTCACAGTCAGAGGAGTCACAGTCAGAGGAGTCACAGTGGGAGGAGTCACAGTGGGAGGAGTCACAGTCAGAGGAGTCACAGTGGGAGGAGTCACAGTCAGAGGAGTCACAGTCAGAGGAGTCACAGTCAGAGGAGTCACAGTCAGAGGAGTCACAGTCAGAGGAGTCACAGTCAGAGGAGTCACAGTCAGAGGAGTCACAGTCAGAGGAGTCACAGTGGGAGGAGTGACAGTCAGAGGAGTGACAGTCAGAGGAGTCACAGTGGGAGGAGTCACAGTCAGAGGAGTCACATTCGGAGGAGTCACAGTCAGAGGAGTTACAGTCAGAGGAGTCACAGTCAGAGGAGTCACAGTCAGAGGAGTCACAGTGGGAGGAGTCACAGTGGGAGGAGTCACTGTGGGAGGAGTCACAGTCAGAGGAGTCACATTCGGAGGAGTCACAGTCAGAGGAGTTACAGTCAGAGGAGTCACAGTCAGAGGAGTCACAGTCAGAGGAGTCACAGTGGGAGGAGTCACAGTGGGAGGAGTCACTGTGGGAGGAGTCACAGTCAGAGGAGTCACAGTCAGAGGAGTCACAGTCAGAGGAGTCACAGTCAGAGGAGTCACAGTCAGAGGAGTCACAGTCAGAGGAGTCACAGTCAGAGGAGTCACAGTCAGAGGAGTCACAGTCAGAGGAGTCACAGTCAGAGGAGTCACAGTCAGAGGAGTCACAGTCAGAGGAGTCACAGTCAGAGGAGTCACAGTCAGAGGAGTCACAGTCAGAGGAGTCACAGTCATAGGAGTCACGGTCATAGGATTCACAGTGGGAGGAGTCACAGTCAGAGGAGTGACAGTCAGAGGAGTCACAGTGGGAGGAGTCACAGTCAGAGGAGTCACAGTCAGAGGAGTCACAGTGGGAGGAGTCACAGTGGGAGGAGTCACAGTGGGAGGAGTCACAGTCAGAGGAGTCACAGTCAGAGGAGTCACAGTGGGAGGAGTCACAGTCAGAGGAGTGACAGTCAGAGGAGTTACAGTCAGAGGAGTTACAGTCAGAGGAGTCACAGTGGGAGGAGTCACAGTCAGAGGAGTCACATTCGGAGGAGTCACAGTCAGAGGAGTCACATTCGGAGGAGTCACAGTCAGAGGAGTCACAGTGGGAGGAGTCACAGTCAGAGGAGTCACAGTCAGAGGAGTCACAGTGGGAGGAGTCACAGTGGGAGGAGTCACAGTGGGAGGAGTCACAGTCAGAGGAGTCACAGTCAGAGGAGTGACAGTGGGAGGTGTCACAGTGGGAGGAGTCACAGTCAGAGGAGTCACAGAGGGATCACGAGGTAAATTAGCTAGATTGTTTATGCTCTGTCACGACACCTATCGAAATATGGAAATCTTGTTCGACACGTGCCAACTCTGAACTCACAACGATCAATCCGCTGCGAAACATTACGGATCCCATTGTTTGAAATTGCGTTATTTTAAGGTACCTAACCGAATGTGGAAAAGACAGAAAGAAAACGAATGGAAATGGAACGCAAGTATTGCCCTGCAATACAAACAAATATAAGGCAGTATATCCATCAGTTATCCTATATTTTGGTCAGCATACGTTTTACCTACAGCTTACGCAGCTTGAATCAATCGAACACGAGAAAGATAATGTGTCGGTTACATTCCCTTCCAACTCTGTCAAATTCCGGGCAGTCTGCCACAAAAAGTTCCCGATAGTACTCAGTAGTAGCAGTAGACGAGTGATCACGATACAGTGTACACAGCAGCGCCGGCCATAAACGTCAGCAGTCCCCGGTGTGCAGCGGAGCCGCAGCGGACGACAACAGTCGCCGACCTGGTATACTGTTTCCGTAGCCACAGCAGACAACAGTGGCCGGCCTGGTATACTGTTTCCGTAGCTGAGCCACAGCAGACAACAGTGGCCGGCCTGGTACTGTTTCCGTAGCTGAGCCACAGCAGACGACAGCAGTGACCGGCCTGGTACTGTTTCCGTAGCTGAGCCACAGCAGACGACAACAGTGGCCGGCCTGGTATACTGTTTCCGTAGCTGAGCCACAGCAGACGACAGCAGTGACCGGCCTGGTACTGTTTCCGTAGCTGAGCCACAGCAGACAACAGTGGCCGGCCTGGTACTGTTTCCGTAGCTGAGCCACAGCAGACGACAACAGTGGCCGGCCTGGTACTGTTTCAGTAGCTGAGCCACAGCAGACGACAACAGTGGCCGGCCTGGTATACTGTTTCCGTAGCTGAGCCACAGCAGACGACAACAGTGGCCGGCCTGGTACTGTTTCAGTAGCTGAGCCACAGCAGACGACAACAGTGGCCGGCCTGGTATACTGTTTCCGTAGCTGAGCCACAGCAGACGACAACAGTGACCGGCCTGGTACTGTTTCAGTAGCTGAGCCACAGCAGACGACAGCAGTGACCGGCCTGGTACTGTTTCCGTAGCTGAGCCACAGCAGACGACAACAGTGGCCGGCCTGGTACTGTTTCCGTAGCTGAGCCACAGCAGACGACAACAGTGGCCGGCCTGGTACTCTTTCAGTAGCTGAGCCACAGCAGACGACAACAGTGGCCGGCCTGGTACTGTTTCCGTAGCTGAGCCACAGCAGACGACAACAGTGGCCGGCCTGGTACTGTTTCCGTAGCTGAGCCACAGCAGACGACAACAGTGGCCGGCCTGGTACTGTTTCCGTAGCTGAGCCACAGCAGACGACAGGAGTGGCCGGCCTGGTACTGTTTCAGTAGCTGAGCCACAGCAGACGACAACAGTGGCCGGCCTGGTACTGTTTCAGTAGCTGAGCCACAGCAGACGACAACAGTGGCCGGCCTGGTACTGTTTCCGCAGCGTGTAACCCATCAGTCATGTTCGTTAGCGAACACGGTGAGTCATGCACGACACAACACACACTGGACGACGTGCAGCATGTAAACATGATGATGGCGTACATGCAACCAGATCGTTATTGGGTTCAGCCTTTATTATTTCATCACCGGAACAATAAAGCAGTCTTTAGTTGGCCACAGAACATGCCATTTTCATTGCACTGTTCGATCATCAACAGGGAGTGTCTCTGATAAAAATATAGTTTATTGCCCTTCAGAATTTTCCCACGTTGTCTAACATTGTCAACTCTCGATCTGAAGATGACGCTTTTGGGAATAGACATCGCGATACAAAGCAAAAGTTGGTTATATGGCTCTCTATACATCAATCTTAAAACGGCGCAATGCAGCATTCGAATTTCCCGTGCTTCTGCCTCTCACGCGTGCATCTGGTCGACTTGATTTGAGCAACATTTGGTGCCTATCATAGGACTGAAAGCCTGGGATATTTCTTCTAACATATTCCAGACACGCCGTGTGATGTCGCGGCGACATTGGTTGTTTTCAGAAAATGGCACTTCTTAATGAGCTGTGGATGACGTCATTTGTATACATACACGGCGCAGCCTGTAACGTGTCTGTATATAACACGCGTCATGGCCAGATTAATACTCTTCGGTAGGGGT